>MCJB01048663.1:56228-199869 GCA_002018475.1 Nicotiana obtusifolia | reverse complement strand
GAGGGGGAGGGCTGCAGCGAGTTGATGGATTGTTGGAGCTGGGGAACGCAAATGATGGGCAAAGTGGGACAAGTAAGACAGCCAGTTTAGGATTTTTGTGTGGAAGCTCTTATATGACTTTGTATGCGGGAATTCCAGAATCAATTAAGGGAATAAATTCAGATGAAAGGTAAAAGAATAGCAAGCAAATGCGTGTGCTGTTCGGAACATGCTAATTACAGTATTGATCACCTCTTCATCAAGAGTGATCTTCCTAAGGGTTTCGAACCATTTAGAAAAACAATTTTATCCTTAAGGGTTAAATGTTACAAAGACCAATGATCTTAAATATTCATTTAGATAATTAGGAATTACTACAATAAAATCTAAAGTTGGAGTAGGAAAGTGCGATTGCCAATTGCCATAGCCTCGGGGCTTATGCTGTGGTTTTCTCTTTTTGGTTGCTTCCCAGAGTGGAGAACTCATTCATATTGTTCTCTCTGCACTATAGCAAGGGTTTTAAGAATTTGTAACACCAATAATTCTGAATTTTTCCATTGGTGCTCTGTTGCTCAGGGACTGGAGAAGCGAAAGACTCTGTAGATGGGAGAAAAGATCCTTTGAAGACCAAAAATGATCTGGATATCGATAAGATCAAACGTGCAGCAGTCACTGCTCTGTCGGCTGCAGCAGTCAAGGCAAAATGTCTTGCAGATCAAGAAGAGGATCAAATTCGGCAGCTTACTACGTCATTAATAGAGAAGCAGGTAATTTTGGCCAGCCAGCTCTTTGACAATTGCATCTCTTTTTTTTTTATAACTGTGGTGTCCGGTCTAGCTTGCGTGCACCTCGACTAATTCCACGGGATACCTGCCACCTCCCACCGGTACCTGTATCTTTTGGGCTCCTAATGTTCTATGGGAATCATCCAACAGCTGCAAGCTCTTCACCCATTTCTACTGGGCTAGACTTCCAGTCAAACTTGAGACTGATCAGCTATTGCGGTTTAATGCAAGATGTAGGCTGAAATAGATCTTGAGCAATCAAAGCAGCTCTGGATGATTTGTTCGTAATTAAGGAGTGGATAATAAGCTGTTTCCAGTTGGAGTATAAAATGTATTTGTTTTCCTTTAAGAAGAGAAAAAATTACTATGTTGTATAGATGAGTGGTAGACTGTCTCTTATCTCTTGGGAAATACATCCTCTATTCTCCCTTCTTTGGTTGAATGTTTATGTTGCTTTACATTGGAGGAATCCCAACCGAGTTTGATCATTGAGTTAGGACTTGTCTGGTCAAGTTTTGGTCATACTCTCGCAGGTTCTGCTGACTTGATTTTGAGCTGCTTTAAGTTTGACTCTCTTAGCTTTTGCTTTGTCACAAAGAGTACTCAACCCTTCAAGTTGCTTCTTTGCAGTTACACAAGCTGGAGAGCAAGTTAACCTTCTTTAGTGACATGGATAATGTGGTTATGAGGGTCAGAGAACTGCTGGAGAGGTCAAAACAGAGGCTTATCCATGAGCGTAATCAAATAATTCAATCAAGATATGCCTCTTCATCTCGTCCTGTGCCACAATCACTACTTGCTAACAGGCCTGGAATGACTGCACCTAGGCCTCTAAATTCAATGAGCTCCCAAAGGCTACCGAATTCAAGACCCATAATGGCAGGAATTCCTACACCAAGCTCTTTTATGCCTACAACAGTTACAGGAAATTCAATGCAGCCCTCAAAGTAGGTTAAGCTTATTCAGTTAGAACTAAGTAATATTTTCTCAAGTACATGTGGATGAACTCATCTAGAAAACAAAAGAGCAAAGAATCAGTCTTCGAGTACCTTTCGTCATGTGAGTATGTGTCTACCCTCTCGTCATTGTTGTCCTCATTAACTTAAACTTGCTAATCTGCAGAAGTTAAAAGTTCTCTTTTTGTATCCAAATTGCAGCTGAAAGGATTTGGTTAGATAATAGATTTTGTTCTATATGAGAAAGAATCTGAGGACTGATAGCTAGAATTCTGGGAACGTGTAAGTTAAATGTTCAAGATTTGGGACCTTGGAAAGACTGGGGCAATAGGTTGGTAATGGTTCTCAGTCATGAAAGAAAACCTGTTTTTGCATCCTCTAAAGCTTAAAGTTCTTTGTTTCTGCCCCACCTCCCTACTCCCCCTCTTTCATTTGCCTCGTCTAATTCCTTCACATTATTACTTATAGTTTTCCTTTAATTTCTTCCCATGGCTGGTTAAGAAAACTGATTATTCAGACTTCTTGCAGTAACTAAAATTTTGATAAGCTATTGTTCTTTCTGTTCTGTGTTCTAGTTTTCCTTTATGTGGTCTCTATTAAGTTTGATTGGCTATCTGTCTATGGACTAGTTTTTATCTGTCTTCTAACAATGCGTACTGGCCTGTGTTTGCTGCAGCAGACACAAATTGTTACCACGAAACATCATACTTTTTCTTCCTTTTATGGTGATGCCCCGGGGCAACTTGGGCACCTCGAGTAATTTACCGGGTACTGGTCACCTCCCACCAGCATAGATACTTGTCAACTTTGCTTGCCAAGACTTAGGCATATAAGAATAATTCATATAGAGTCACTCTTGCTGATATTCAAACCTTGGTTTTCAAGGAACTTTTCACCCATTAGGCTACCCCATGGAGTGTACTTTATTTCCTTCTTATTGAACTACTAGACAACTATCTTCCGTGAAAATAGACTATCCTGTCAACATTTTATTCGGATCTTGCTGGATTCCAGGTTAAATTCACCAAAGCTAACATTTCTGGACAATCTGTCTCCTTATTTGTCAATTTGTCAACTGAAAGTGAACAGGTTTCCTCAAATTTTCCACAATTAATTATTTTGTTAAATTCATTTCCAACCTTTCAGTCAGGACATATTTGTTCAATATTTAGCTTGATTGAATGTAAAGGATTGGGAGGATCTGATGGATCGAAAAGTAGGATAAGTAATTTGTCTGACCTTGTTATAAATGCTTAAAACCCATTTCACTTTGCTTAGACATGCTTTTGAATCTGTTTTGATGCTTATATAGACAGTTTAACTAACTAGGTTACTCAAGGGTTTGGCCTTTTTCTTTGGTTCTGTAAATGGAGCTTCTTTTGTTATTAAAAGGATTTTTCTGTTCACTGATTTGTTTTGCAAGTACTGCTAAATTTTCGGACTGTGAATAAGCCCAGTATAATTGTAAAATGTGATCCATCCAGACAGCGTTTAGAGTAGTTTTCTGGCCAAAATTACATTTCAGAATTCTCAAGTTATCATAATGGTGAAATTTTTAGAGATATTGGCTCCTTTTCCTCCTGTTCGCATTCAAAATTGCTACTGCAACTGCCCAGCTGTGGTTCTCTATTTATTTACTTCATTATTTGTAAAAAGAAGCTCTGGTTCTCTATTTTCACAACCCAGCAGTTGCCAAGTTTTATAGATTGGACCGGACAGCAAAATATGAGTGGTTTCTAGTGCATTATAAACGTGAGATCTTTCATGCTTCTATGTATGGAAGTAAAGTGTTCACTTTGTTTTATCTTTCACCTGCGGCATTTGTTGCGCACCTCCCAACAACTTCCTGATTTGACTTCTAATAGACAATATGATGTTACTTCAATTAACCAGGTGTTCTATCTTAGATGAATGTGTGGTTGCTCTGCATCGTTTCCTTTCTTCTATTCTAGTGTATGATGATGACTGGGATCAGCAAATTTTATTGCTTATTAGAACTGCTTCTCTTGGTGTCTAATGTTTTATGCAAAGCCAGTGTACTAATCTTATGGTTAGTGTTTGTGCCCTGTCATCAAACAGTGTTGGGTTCTCTTTAGACTGTTGCCCTTTCGGTTTAGGGGTCGTTTGGTACTTGGGATAGGGATAAAGTTTGAGATTAATTTTATCCCATATTTGGGACGTTAGCTAATATGAAGATAATTTTCACACCGTTGTACCAAATAACCCCTTAATGTTTTGTTTTTGCAGACTAGTTTAAATCGACGTTAATCTTGGCTTTTCAGCTGATTATAATGAAACGCAATTTAGATTTTTCTTCCAGGCGGGAATATTAATTATTCTTATTGAAAACGCAGTTGGTTTTTAGTTCTCCCCTATAGTTAGTACTGAGACCCACGCAGGACGGACCTGGATTTTGTGTTACTACATCGCTCTTTGTAGATAGCCCTAAACATATTTGTGGACACCAGTCTCAAGTCCCTGAAGCTGTTGCAACCACCCCAATTATTTCATCATTTGGATATCATATATGTGAAGCACATGCTTCGTAAACTAATATTAGTTCAAGGTAAAGCAAACTAATAAATGAATATGGCTTCTAAAATTATTAGCAAGCAAATGCGTACATCAATCCATCAAAATATTGAAGGTTCACCAAAGTAAAAACATAAATAGCACCAACGGGGTTCGATCATTCAAGGAACCAACCAGCTCCCCCTTGTAAAGTCAATATACAGGTACAACTTGATAATTTACCGAGAAAACACACCAAGAGAAGCAAACAATAAAACGAGGGTTAAAAGGAATCCAAATCTTAGCAGCTGCAAGATCTATTATCACCTCAAAAAATGATGAACTGGTTAACACTCGCATCCACCTGTCCTTTGCTGAGTGCTAGCGCCAACATCAATGGTGTCGGGCAAGTATCTTCACCGTATAAAAGTTGCGGCAGAGTAAAAAGCAAATTAGTATCATGATTATGGTGAAGATAACAAATATCTTATACTGTAAATAATTCTAATCGAGTATAAATCTAGCCAAGAAGAGGTGTGCCTTTTTTTTTTTGAAAGCTAGCCAAGAAGAGTTGTGCTTGGTTCTACAAATCACAGTTCCCACTTTTACTTCCCTAGTTTCCCAAATAATGTGCCACATTCTTTACAGGTCGTCTCAAACTGATGTGCCCCTTTCTTTGGAAGATAGAGATTTTTACCTTTATCTTGAGCAATATAATGTACTATTAGAATCTTATGGTCAATTACCATAGATACCGGTGAAAAAAAATTAGTATAGATAACGTTCCACCAACTTACATTTCTTCTTCCTCCCCACTCTTCAGGGCATTCTTAGCAATGCATTGGAAAGCCTCTTCTACATTGGTGCCCTCCTTGGCTGAAGTCTCAAAGTAGGGAATGTTACCCTTCGAAGCGCACCAGGCCCGAGCCTTTTTCTCAGACACCTAAATAGAGCAGAGCATCTTTCATGAAAGAGAAGAATATAACAACACCTCCATGGAACTAGTCCTCCCTATGGAACTATAGTAGTCCTATTGGAAGCTTACCAAGAAATGGAAAGGTGAGAGCAACGAACAATGAAGGAAAAAGAGGGAAATTTGGACAATATACTATTTGTTGGACCAGAAACTTACCACTCTACTATTTCCACCATCAATATCAACTTTATTTCCCAGTACAACAAACGGAAAATTTTCTGGATCGGATGGGCTTGCCTGCAGCAAAATTCAATATTCATTCCAGATTACTGAGTAGTTGTCTAAAGAGGAAAAAATAGCTCATAAATGGTCGAGATACCAAAAGTCTAATATCATCATTTTTAACATCAATCTGCATGTAATTTCTAGGCATAAGGATTTAAAAAGAAAAACAGGAAACTGATGGGCTCCAACAAATACAAGCAGCATAACAAAAGAAGGGAGAACCACTGCAGCAACTCATGAAAGATGAAGCATAACAAGATCCATGAGGATTGAGGGAAAAGCTCATAATTTCTTCATCTCACCACAGGCAAATAGGGCTAAAAACAGTTAATATAAGGAGGTAACAAAAGAATAAAAATTATTATAAAACCTGGCGAACAATCAGTAGAAGCAAACAAAAAAGAAATACCTGAATTAGAAACTCTTCTCTCCAATTGTTTAAGTTTTCAAATGACTTCATTGAATTTACATCATACACAAGGACGCAGCAATCAGCACCGCGGTAGAAGGCAACACCAAGACTTTGAAATCTCTCTTGGCCAGCTGTGTCCCAAATCTGGACCCACCAGAAAAACGAAGTTAGAGCAGGAAGCAGACCAGGTTAACCTGTCCGTAATTAAAACATAAAAATTGGTAATACATCCACCCATTGCCTCTCCCCAGTACGAAACCTAATACTTGCAGATGTTTGAAATTATGGCATCATTTTCTAGCTAAAAGCTCATTGAAATTTCTCCAGATATCAGAACTTATATGAACCAAAGAGTAGATCGGAGGAGGAGGAGAGAGATGAAACGTTGACAAAGCAAGACCTGGACTAGATACACACAGAATACTCTAGGTTGGATATTTTCAGAAACAAAAAAGAAATCTGCAAGGCATTGCTTACTCTTTTCACTGCAGTGGATCCTCAGACAAAATTGAACCTAACTGAAGAACAGAGACAGGACTACTTGGATAAAGGAGAGAAACACCGTATATCAAATTTAGGTCCTTCTTTTGAATGAATTGGAGAGGGGGGGAGGGGGTGTTCAGGTAAGCTATTGTGATATTTGATGCAGTTGAATGAAGAAAACATATTGGGAGTGAATACATAGTATGGCCCACTTCTCTGTTACTGTTAAGTCCTCCATGTATCCTGTTTATACATTATAGATTGAGATTTGACTTGTTTGGTCAAACTAATGTTCTCCTATACCCCCCACCCCCCCACTCCCCACACACAAAAAAAAAACCAGTTCTTCCCATTGCCAGCTCAGACCATTACCTTGTCAATTGTTACCTCATAAACATTTAAGAATAATCATGTCTGGTATCATTCAGGAAGGGCAGTTCAACTATAAAAGCTAAAACATGAGACAAAGGTAAAAGAGAGTGGAAGGTGAAACATCAAGAAAGAAATTGAGACCAAGCATCGAGAAACTTGTATGTTTAAGTGAACTTGCACTAGTTACCTTTCATTGGCGGAACTTGCAAATGGGCACTAATTAAATAGCCATGAGAATGCCCGTCAATGCTTGGTTACGGACTCCCATCTCAGAAAAATGCTTAGTTATGGACTTGCAATTATTTTTAAAAAAAAGGGGAACAGAGGAAGTATCATTCTTGAAAGAAATCATGCTCTTGTGAAACATTTAAACCTAACCCATCAATGATACGCGCTTAATAACCAAAAAAGTCCATGACTGACACAATATCATCTGCCACATGCACAGAGTATGGGAACTTTTTGCCACAGGGAGTGGAGTCATTGCTATACCTACACATATATTAATAGAGATAAATGGGCCCCAGATCACACTTAAGAGACCATCATTTTTAAAACTGAGAAATCCCCGAGATTCAGTTGCGCATCATTCGAAACTCGATGAATAATGGGGACGCCCTTTTACCCTTCTCTATTTAAGAAACCAAAATTTGACTCACAAATTTTCTTTTCCAGTGGTTGGCTAATGAAAATTTATACGTATGCCATTTACCAAGTCACCAATTAACCTCCCTTTCCTCTTGTACCCTCCCTCTTTGCAGCTTTCTAGCGAAGATGTTAAAAGATGACTTCTGTTTTCTTGAAGCTGCAACCCATCAACTCGATAATAAAAGTAACAACAGCTCAAGCAGAAGAGTTCAAGGATAATAATGCTGAAAATACTGATGTATATACTAGTATCCTTATTTCAAGCTATTTAAAAAGGATAAAATCCTATTGGTCAACTCAGAAAGCAATTCCATTCCAGTTCCTACGTTCTAAACTCCTACTTAGTAAACAGCAGAAGTCCATATCGTCCTCTATTAGAGCAAACAAGCCATCCTAAGAGGCCAAACATTATCTTTTCAATCTCTAATTCTGTGGCTGTATCCATATAGGAAGTAAAGGGAGAGGCATACAGTAGCAACTAGAATGCACCATTAACGAATTTGGTCGCCACATCTTCAACTAATTGACAATGTCACATCTCAAGAAACTGGGGGTAATCAACCAATATCAAGCCTATATCTTTAGTAACAACTAATAACTTCAACAGCATGATATTTACTATAGTTCAAAATTTCATTATTCCCCGACTGGAACTTCACTAGATTTTTTGTACGACCTGGAATGTCACAAGATTAGCATTATTGATCATAATCTTTTTGATATCTACTGTCTCTAGTCCTCCCTCCCTCTTGAGTTGTTAGAAGGAATCACTGATGAGTAAAGGAATATAGAAGACCTAGGCACTGAAAATTTGATATGGAAAATCATGACTTGGTGGATTTATATGCCAATAGACAGCAATAAGACACCATCTGACAAACCTGTAAGGTAAAGAGCCGATCTTCAAACTGCACTTCCTTTGTCAAGAAATCAGCCCCAATAGTTGCTTTGTACTGATTGCTGAACTTCTTATTTACATATCTATAAAGAATCAATTAAGGCAGACAATTAGGCAATTCATCTATAAGGTACAATCACATCTGAAAAGTGAATCGTGCTGTTTCTTAGTAATTTTGAACTTGTTATTAATTGAACAAACTCTTAGAAAAAATTAGGTAACAGAGCTTTCGAGGATACTGATTCATCAACGAGGTCTTCCCAACCCTGCAAAACACAAAGAGAAGTGATTTATGGTCATATAATGAAATTTCAGCAACTTGCGGAACTTAGATCACGATAAATCAAATAATAAATCAACTCAGCTTCAATTGTCAACTAGATAGACACTGTTGCATGAATGAATTTATGAATCAGATGTAACGATTCCGCTCTATCCCAAACTTAGATCACGATAATAAAAAATTCAAATTCAAATTCAAAAAACAATCTATAAACATGCTAATGATAACTTAATAATTGGCAAAATAAACATGAAGAGCGCTGACTCATGCGTTACTGAACCCTAGAATACAACGAATAGGAGAAAGCTGAAATATTTAGAATCTGAATTTACAAAAAAAGAAAAAAGAAAAAAAGAGTGTGATGTAGGAGTGAACTTACCCGCTATCACCGAGGATGATGACTTTCAAAAGAGTTCGCCGGCGTGAAGGCATCTTCGGCGGACTTCGATCTGACGAAACGAGACTAAATTCAGAAAACTCCGCGCCTCTGTGTGTGTGTGTGTGTGGCGTGAGGAACACAGACAGTTGGCAATTTTAGACGTTTCTAGTGGAATTGATGATTGATGCCCAGTAGTTGTTATTGAGCATAATATGTACTACTCCCTTAGCTGGACTCGACAGTCAACCAACCTTTTCTACGCCTGCTTTTTTGGGCTTCGATCGGGTCGGGTCGGGCTCAGTATTTTTGAAGGATGATTCCAACACTGCTATACATGCTCAATCATTAATGCTTTTGTAAATTGATCTTTACGAATCTCTGGAAATCATTATAATTCTTAATTTATATTTCAAAAGACTTAGTTCAATTTTTTGTTTCGAAAAATAAAAATTAAAAAAAAAAGAAATTATTAGTGTTAATTTTTGTAATGACAAGTTCTAATACTGGATGATAAGCCATATGAGCAATGACGGATCTATGTATTGAGTTATGGGTGCTTGAGCACCCATTTTTTTTGGAACCCCACACACTAATATCTCTATGGAAAAATTAGTAATTCATATAAATATATTAGTGGAGTATCTAGTCTCGGCGTTAATTTTAAGTTTACAAATAGTTAATTTCACATGATTTAAAAATTTTGAATATGTCATTGCATCTGAGGTTGTTTTTGGTTAAAAAGCTTATAATACAGTTTTTGATTACAGTATTTTTCTTGATGTTTACCCTTGATTACGAGTAACAATTAAATTTATATGTGGTTTCAAGGATATGTGACTCGATTTAATACAATTAAAGAACAAACAGAAATAGAGACTAAATTAATGAACAAGGAAAAAGCAAACCGCCAAAATTGAGTAATCTTTTTGCGTTAGAAGCCTTTGGAAACAAAATATGAAGCAGACAAATGAGCAAAATAGACTATAACTTTTGTATATTGGTTGTATATCTTGTTGTTTACAAATGGGGCTGTCTGTTTATATAGGAATGGTAAAGAATTATATACAAGGTAAAAATCTCTTTTACAAGGTAAGATATCCCTAGATTAATGGATTCAACGTCTTTATTGATTTGAGCTGCGATTCCCGCCGAGATGTTTATATATCACACGATTTCCGGTCTTTCAGTTATGCAAATCTGATAACTTTACCATGGGATGTTTTACCCTGATGGGCCTCGACGATCTCATCTCGAGCGCCTTGGCTTCGAGCTTCGTTCTGATGACATCTGGTCTCGGGCTTCTTCTACTCGATATTCCGGGCTCGACCTCTTCTCTTGATATTCCGGTCTCGACCTCTCCTCTCGATATTCTGGTCTCGACTTCTCTTCTCGATATTCCGGTCTCGACCTATCGGATGGCGACTTCAATCGACGCTGGTCGTCAAATCCCAAAACCGATATTCCTATGCAAGCGATCGGGTTCGACCCCATACACTTCATGTCGTGAGGCTTGGTGCGATAGAATACATATTTCGAGAAGGCAATTATATGACAAATGCACTAGTTAAATATGGAAGAAATTTGACCCTAGCTATTGCGGAAATGGACAACACTTTATTTGGGGAAACATCCCCAGACTTTATTTTAAATGCTTTTAATAAAAACAAATCGAAAAAGGTTGCTGTTGATCTCTACCCACCGTTTGTAATAACTAAATTCTGTTTTTTCTCCTTCTAGTAATGAAGTTCTCCTTTCTTTATAAAATAAAAATAAAAAATAGAAAGCTTAGGTGGTATTATTGCGTGAAGTAAAACTTTAAGAGTAAAGTAATTGTTTACCCTTAGCTTCGGATAACAATTAAATTTGTACGTGATTTTAAGGAAACGTGATTTGGTTTGATACAAATGATGAATAATATAATAGAGATTAAAGTCAGTAAATAAATGAGAAAGAAATGCAAACCACAAGCCTTGAATAGCTTTGGCCGGGACTGATTTCTCCAAGATGAACAACAGATATAAAAGAAAACAAACGAATAAAAGTAATAATAAAAGCAGACTTCTTTTCTATGTATTGATGATTGTTTCTTCAGATGCCTTTTACAATTACATTGCCCCTTTATATAGAGGAGAATAATCTCTTATACAAGGCAAGAATCTGTTTACAAGGTAAAATATCCCTTGATTTATTAATTTCAACGGTCTTGTTGATTGATGCCGTGATTCCCGCCGAGATATTTATATATCATGAGATTTTCGGTCCTTTCGTTACGCAGATATGATAACTTACCCTAGGACGTTTCTCATAATCGAGCTCGACAAACTCATCTGGGGTATCACAACTTCGTGTTCTGATTCGATGTTGTTCAGTCTCGACCTTCGATCTTTGATACCTCGATATTCCTGCTTCGATGTTATTCGGTCTCGATCTTCAATCTTTGATATCTTGACCTCAATTTACCGAACGGTAATTACGATCTATACGGACTGTATAAACTAGAGTCCGATTTATCTATCTGCAAGCGGTCCGAGTTCGACCCATACATTAATCATTTAAGTTGTTATCTCTAGTAAATGACTTGAAACTGATTTTATTAATTCAACTATGTATGTGGATGACAATTTGCATGGAACAGTAGAGCGACAGAAGTGGAAAGAAAGTCACATGTGTGGTAAAATTACTTAGATCAGAAACCGTATAATTAAATGAGTGAAAATATGGCTGTTCATTTAATTTGACAAATAAGAATATTAACCCTTGACTTCGGATAATAATTAAATTTGTACGTGGTTTTTAAGGACACGTAATTTGGTTTGATACAAATAATGAAGAATAAAACAGTGATTAAAGTCAGTAAATAAATTGAGAAAAAATGCAAACCACAAGCCTTGAATAGTCTTGGCCTTGATTGATTTCTTCAAGATGAATAAATATGAACCAAACGAATAAAGAAATAATAAAGCAGACTTCTTTTCTATATTTTGACAATTGAATCGTGAGATGCCTTTTACAATTGTATTGCCCCTTTATATAGAGGGGAGATAATTTTTATATAAGGTAAGAATCTATTTACAAGGTAAAATATCCCTTGATTTACTGATTTCAACGGTCTTGTTGATTGACGCCGTGATTCTCACCGAGATATTTACATATCACGGGATTTCCGATCATTTCGTTACGCAGATTTGATAATTTTACCTTATGACATTTCCCATAATCGACCTCGACAAACTCATCTCGGGTATCATGGCTTCGAGTTCCGATTCGATGTTGTTCGGTCTCGACCTTCGATCTTTGATATTTCGATCTCAGCCTATCGAACAGTAGTTATGATTGATACCAACCGTATAAACTCGAGCCCGATTTATCCATACGCAAGCGGTCCGAGTTCGATCCCATACAAAGAATACATAGTCAATGTTATTTAAATCGTATTCAAGGTCTTTTCATAAAGATTAGCCTTATAATTAATGAAATATATAGGCATTAACTAAAATGTATTGATTTTTATGTTTAAAATGTCTAGTAATTAGTTCCCTCGTTTTCGGAGTAATATGAGGATGGAAAAGCAGCTCTTAGTTTCTCCGTAAAAATTATTACTCCATGCAAAACGTCTTTACTCGTCTTCCTTTGAGAATCCTCACTGCCCTTCTCCTAAAGGTATCACATTTTCTCCTCAATCTCATCTCTCTTTCTTCTTCTTCTTCTTCTTTAACATTTCATATATTTAATCTTTGTTTTTTTAAAAACAATATCATCTTTTTATATCATTTTTGTGATACAATGACATGAAGTATCGATTCTGTGTGGTAATAATTTTCATTGTTATGAAAGAATGATAATGTTTCAATAATGGGATCTCATTGAGTATCGTTAGTTTTAAGTTTTATTGTTATTGAGATCATTCAGTAAGGTTAGTTTCCTGTTTTTTCTTTCTTTTGGAGGGTTTGTTATTCAGAAACTTATTCAGAAATATCGTAATGAAAAAAACATAGGAGTTTGTCGCTAGGTATTTGATCAAATAGGATCGTCCGATTCTATAGTTTAAGTACTCTTATGATTTCTTGAATGATGATTGATAATTGTTTACTAAAGTATAATTTATTTTGGAATGGACAGGGATCAATACTTGGGAGATCGGCCGAATTTGCGTAACTTGTTCTATCGCAGATTGTGACAAAAGACTTTTATTAAAATGTCTTCGTCATCATCTGAGGAATCTCCACCGTCGGATTCATCATCTCCAAATTCACCACCATCTTCCTCATCATCTCCATCAAATAATTCAAACTCTCAATCTTCTCCTTCTAATAATAATTCATCATCGGGAAATAACAATAGTTCCTCTTCTTCCGGTAATAACAACAATAATAATAACAATAACAATAATAATAACAGCTCAAACGCTCAATCTCCTCCTTCTAACAATAATAGCAATAATAATTCAAACTCACAATCTCCTCCTTCTAACAATAACAGCGATAATAATAATAATAATAATTCAAACTCTCAATCTCCTCCTAACAATGACTCTTCATCTGGAAAAGATAATAATTCCTCTTCAAATGACAACAACGACAGTAATAACAACAACAATAATAATAATAAAAATTCTGATAACAAGTCACCGCCTCCACCAAAATCATCGGATTCATCAAAAGGAGGTTCATATTCACCGCCACCTCCACCACCGCCACCCTCTCCACCATCACATAATTCTCCTAACTCTAGATCTCTTGCCCCTCCAAAGCATCCTTCAACAAAGTCAGATGCTAAAGACAACAAAACAGCACTAACAGCAGGAGTTGCTGCTGGAGCAGGACTATTGTTTCTTGTTATCATAGTTTTCCTCATATCTTGTTGCAAACGTAAAAAGAAAAGGAAGCATGCTCAAATTGGCTACTACAGAGACAATTCTCACGGAGCCATGAGTATGGATCTTACTTCTTCTTTTTTGTTATCTTAATTAATTGTGTGCTTTCAACATATATAATATATTGCATTAAGGAAAAGAACACTTCACACATTGGTAAAAATATCTAAAAGTGCAATTACTGAACACCAATTTGGTTTATTAGTACACAAGCACAACATGTAAGATGAAAAATTGGCTCTTGTTCTTTCACTTTTTGTGTACATATGTGATATTCTTAAAATGTAACATTTTATATTGCCTTACTTTTCGGGTAAATTTTACGTAGTTAAATTAATGTAAATTCTTTTGTGATTCTTGTCACCTTACGTAAAATAACATCCTTTTCGAGGAGACCAAAGACCACCTCAAATTCCACCGATGTGGGACAACTGGAGCGTGAACAACATAAATAGGGACTGGGGGTCCAATATCGGTAACAATAATTGGGATGGGCCTCGTTCTGATACCACGATAAATGGACCTTGGGGCTAACTCACTCCCAAAATCTAGCTTATGAGATGAGAATTTTCCAAGACCATATAAGGAGGCCAAAGACCTCAAATCCCACCGATGTGGGACAGCTCAACATTAAACACTTTCAATACAATAAATTATAGTGCTTGTCCACAATGCTACCTCCATAATTCAGGCAATCACTTCTTTTATTATATAAAATTATGATATCACGACTCAAGTCTTTTTCTTGTTTCTGTTCCTTCAATATTCATCTTTATTTCTTTATCAATTTCTAACGTTAATTATGTATTTTACAGACAGTCATCACTACTATAATAACAATGGACAACACGGAAACAATTGGCAGAATAACAACAAAGTCCAATCTACTGATCAGTTTGGCAAAATGGCTCCTAGTGCACAAGTAAGCTCAGAACACAGTTGGCCAGTTGCGCCGCCACCGCCGCCGCCAATGATGAGTAGTAGTGAAATGAGCTCTGCAGCTTTCTCTGGTCCACATCAACCTCCGTTGCCACCTCCACATCCAGGAAGAGCTCTTGGTTTTAACCAAAGCAGTTTTACTTATGATGATTTAGCAGCTGCAACTGGAGGATTTGCTAAGGCTAATCTTTTAGGACAAGGTGGTTTTGGATATGTACATAAAGGGGTGTTACCTAATGGTAAAGAGGTTGCTGTTAAAAGTTTAAAATCTAATAGTGGACAAGGTGATAGAGAGTTTCAAGCAGAGGTTGAAATTATAAGTCGTGTACATCATCGTCATCTCGTGTCTTTGGTTGGGTATTGTAGTGCTGGCTCGCAAAGGATGCTTGTTTATGAATTTGTTGCCAATAACACTCTTGAATATCACCTCCATGGTATGTATATATGCTTTGTTAATTTGCAAAACACTCGAACTATAGAAGTTTTTCAGCGTTAGACCTAACTCAACCCCCAAAAGCTAGCTTATATCTCACCGATGTGGGACAACTCAACACACCCCCTCACGCTCAGGCCTGCACTCTGGAGCGTCACTCTGGAGCGTGGACAACATAAATTGGGGCCCAACATCAGTAACAATAATTGAGATGGGCCTGACTCTGATACCATGATAAATGGACTTGGGCCTAACTCAACCCCAAAAGCTAGCTTATGAGATGAGGATTGCCCAAGACCATATAAGGAGACCAAAGACCTCATACCCCCTCACGCCCAGGCCTTGAGCGTGGACAACATAAATAGGGGCCCAACATCAGTAACAATAATTGGGATGGGCCTGGCTCTGATACCACGATAAATGAACTTAGGCCTAACTCAATCCCAAAAGCTAGCTTATGGGATGAGGATTGCCCAAGACCATATAAGGAGACCAAAGACCTCAAATCCCACCAACGTGGGACAACTCAACAAGTGTATTTGACACCATAAAAGTTGTTTTCAAAAAGAAAAAAAAAATTCAAGAAAATGACTTATGTTTATGGAAAAATAATTTCCTGATTTGACTGTGGAAACTATTTTTCGGGAAAAAAATTTATTATAAAAAATTGATAAAATATTAGTATTGTTTTTTAAATGAATTTTAGGGTATTAAAATAGAATATAAGAAGTTTTTCACAATTAAGTTAGTTGAAAGAAAATGTCTTCCATGCACCTAAAAATGAGGAAAGTCATTTTTCATGTTTGGTGGAAAATGTTTACATAAAAAATATTTTCGACCAAAAATCACTTACTTTAAGAAAAATATTTTTCAAAAAAAAAAATTTAGTTTTCGTCATTACCAAACACGCCCACTAAGTTTAAATACCTTTTGTAATTGTTATTTCCTTTTTGGAATTTATCTCATATTTCCTTTATTTCTTTTAGGAGCTGGTCGTCCTCCTATGGACTTCAATACAAGGCACAAAATTGCATTAGGATCTGCAAAAGGCTTTGCTTATCTTCATGAAGATTGTAATTAAACTTCAAATTTTTTCTTATTTTTCACCTTTACTATTGAATTATTTTTGTATTTTCATATCTAAGTACTCTTTAATTTGCAGGTCACCCTAAAATTATTCACAGGGACATTAAAGCTGCAAATATTCTATTAGACGAAAATTTTGAAGCCAAGGTATTTCTATCTTAGAAAGAAAACACCATGAAATATCTATCAAACCTGGAATTTCCTTTCACTTGGATACACAAGCAGGGGCGGATCTACGTTAATCGTGCCGGGTGCTGAAGCACCCATTAACCCCGACACAAATTTTATATAATTATATAGAAAATACAGGGAATACTGATATAAAGAACTAGCAAGTACTCATTAAACAAAAAGTCTTCTGGGTGCTTTGGTTAAGATGTGAGAATAGAGTGTACAAATATGAAGTGGTTAGGACATTGATTCTTCCATGAACTAATTTTTTTATATGGCCAGAGAGTAAACACCCACAACATTAAAATCCTGGATCCGCCACTGTACACAAGTAATTTCATTATCACTATTCTAATAATCTTTTTCATTAGGTGGCTGATTTTGGATTAGCTAAGCTTTCGTCTGAGACGAATACTCATGTATCCACCCGTATCATGGGAACTTTTGGGTGAGTGTCCTAAAATATTTATTAAAATGTCATCTATTATTTCTTTTTAATTTTCTTTTTTGCTATCATATATTGTCGTTAAACAAAACAGAATTCAATTACTACAAAATTGAAATTTATTACTTTTGCTTCATGTCTTAGTGGGTTTAATTAAAATGAAATAATGAAGTGAAATTATTTGTATGGATAATTAACAGGTACTTAGCACCAGAGTATGCTTCAAGTGGCAAACTAACTGAGAAATCTGATGTCTATTCGTATGGAGTTATGCTTTTGGAACTTATAACTGGACGTCGTCCAATAGATCTTAATGGTGACGATGATACCTTAGTTGAATGGGTAATTTTCAATATATTGTTTGATACAAGTTATATCGTCTACATAATTTACGATATAATCTATATATAAATGGACTTTGGGTCAGACTCAACTCCAAAAGTTAGCTTATGAGATGAGAATTGCCCAAGACCATATAAGGAGACCAAAGACCTCAAATCTCACCGATGTGGGACAACTCAACACACCCCCGTGGACAACATAAATGGGAGTCCAACATCGATAACAATAATTGGGATGAGCCTGGTTCTGATACCATAATAAATGAACCTTGGGCCTAACTCAATCCCAAAAGCTAGCTTATGAGATGAGGATTGCCCAAGACCATATAAGGAGACCAAAAATCCCAAATTCTACCGATGTGGAATAACTCAATAATTCCCTTTTTGATAATTTATATGCAGGCAAGGCCTATTCTCATTCGTGCAACAGAGGGTGGAGATTATGATGAACTAATAGATGCACGTTTGGAGGGGAAATTTGATGCACAACAGATGTTATGTATGGTGGCATGTGCTGCTGCATCAATCAGGCATTCTGCTAAAAGACGTCCGAAAATGAGTCAGGTTAGTTTTTCCCCTCTCTCTATTTTGTGGTGAATGAGTCAATGTTGTATACAACATCTCTTATATACATTGAGGTGTATAATTCAAAAGCATGTTTTATTTTATATGTTTTAATTTCTCTTAGTTATTTTTTATTGTGATATTATGACTATATTTTCCTTTGAAATAAAAAGTAAAAAAACTAAAAAAGTTAGTATTATGAGGAGGTCTAAGATTTAAGTTTTATGGGTTCAACACTAAGGAGTCGTTTGGTACAACACTAAGGGGTCGTTTGGTACAAACACAAGTATTGCAGGGATTAGTAATACAGGTATTAGTAATGCAGGGATTGTAGTGCTGGGATTATTTTTTATCAAGTGTTTAGTTCATTGTATTAAAAATTAGCTATGCAATGTATAATCTAAGCTTGTGTTTGGTTTAAAACTGTACAAAATCTTCTTTACAATTATACCTTGAATATTCTTCTTTCTGTATATAAAGAAATTTAGGAAAAAGGTTTGAGGGACGGTTTAGTAATTTTATGGTCTTATCCAGGTATAGTTAATGCAGGGATTACTAATCCTTGGTTTTCTTGGTATTACTAAGCCCTTCTATGAGGTATAAGTAATCCATTTATTAGGAATGCATAAATTGAATTGAGCAACCAAATATTGTATTGGACGAATTAAATTTTTATACAGGGATTATTTTACTTAGTACAGCCTACCAAACGACCCCTTAAGGGTTTGTTTGGTATTAGGGATAAGGAATAATTAATCCCCGGATTAAAACTTAGATGAATTTATCCCACATTTGGTTGGGATGAAATTGCTATATAACTAATCCCGAGATTAGTTATTCTGGTGTTATAGTGTTTATTTCATCCCTATAGAAAGGTGGGATAACAATTCCGGGATAACTAATTCCGGAATAATTAATCTTGGGATAACGTGTTTCTCAATCAAACTACACCGTAAGGATTTTAACTTTGAGCCTATTATACTTTTAAAATCATGGGTTCATATCTACTATTTATTGCCATTTTAATAAATTTTTACATAAATTATACTTCGCATGAAAAATATTGGGTTCAGATGATCAACCCGGTACCATCAGTGGCGGATCCACAAGGAGTCTTATGGGTGCTTAAGCACCCGTTGTCTTTGGCCAAATTTAATAGATTTATATAAGTAATTATCAAAATATTTAAATAAGTATTGAGCGAGCACCTATTACTAAATTTATTTTTCTTCTTCTTCTTCTGATATTTTTACCGGTGATCAGCACCTATGACTTTGAAATCTTAAATCCGCCACTGGTACCATAAGGCTGTACACACTCCTCTTATGATATGTTTTGAAAAATATTGATGAATGAATTACGTTACATACAGATTGTGCGTGCTTTAGAAGATGATGTTACTTTGGACGATTTAAATGAGGGAGGAAAACTTGGGCATAGTGCAACTCTTAGTTCAGGTGGAAGCTCTGAACATGATGGAGGTTCATATGACATAAGAAAATTCAGAAAATCCAGCATGTCGAGTCAAGAATATTCAAGCAGTGAAAATGGTGAATCTCGTGAATTTCGCCAAAGCAAGAAGTGAATATGTAGCCCTTAATCAGAATCAATATTGCTCTTTGAAAAAATGGGGGGTTACTTTAACTTTCCATGTCATTTATAAATTTCATTTGTTTATGTTTAATTACTAAATTATAGACACAAAACACAACCATTGACCAATTTGAACTTGGCCAGAAAGATGTTTTAGGTACTTAAGATTGGTCTCTTTGGTGGAATAATAATGTTCATCTATCACGAAGCGTAGGCGATTGCAGTTTTGTGTCTGGATTTCTTTTTGTGAGTTAGTCATCTTGTTTTGTTAAAAGTGAAAACAATTGATGTGCATTGGTTTGCAGTCTTTGCACAATACATTTTGATACAATTTAATTTGCATCCTTGGCTATATGTATTTGGCATTATATTTGCATCTTAATTTTGTTTCAAGATTTTCAAAAAGAGAATTAGCTGAGCTCATTGTTGAGTTGTCTCACATCGGTGAGATTTGAGGTCTTTGGTCTCCTTATATGGTCTTGGGCAATCCTCATCTCATAAGCTAGCTTTTGGGGTTGAGTTAGGTCTAAAGTCCATTTATCATGATATTACAGCCAGGTCCATCCCAATTATTGTTATCGATGTTGGGCGTCGTCCCACATGAGATTTAAGGTATTTTGTCTCCTTATATGATCTTCCTACCGGAAAATTCTTCGTACTTAAAGGTGGCATGCATCGATCTCTATTAGAGATTCGATTTAATTGATTTTGTTATAATTGAAAAGGCAAATTGTCAAATAAAAAAAGGTCTAAATAGCCAAGTAATAAGAAAGTCAGGTTTTTACAATTAAACCTAGTTTGAAAGCAAAGATTAGATAACGCAAATTGGTCTTCGCCAGGGAGATGACATGAAATGTTTTTAACACAAACATCAATTTCATTCAAAATAGTAAATACTATTTTCAAAAGGTGTTGATCCAAGCGTAATCTTTCAAGTTTGAGAATTGGGATTCTACACTTAGTTTTGTTTCAACTCACACATATACACACAAAAAGCAGTGTATAATTGATTATTTGATACTTAATTTTTTTTAAAAGTTAAAGTGACTCGAAAAAGCAAAAGTTAGCAATCGTTAGGGTGATGTGTTAGAGATATATTAGATATGCCCTAGATCCAATTTCATATTTGATGATTTGAATATATTTTTGTGAACGTTATTTGATATAAAAATATATGGCATTTGATATTCGTTTATCATAGTTATTATTAATTGTTTGATTAATTTAATAAGGTCCTTGATTAAATTTTGAGACTTGTCATCATGGTAGAGATCATGATAATTGTGAGCACGTGATTTTTGCCCCGCCCTAATTACTCCTAAAAATAAATAAAATATTTTTAATTAATTATTAGCCATTTTAGAAATTTTATTAGGTTTTTAATTGTTTAAATATTAATTAACGAAAATACTCAAAAAATATCATGCATGGCATTTAGGATTTATTTTTTACATTTTTAGGAGTGAATTAGTAGTTGTCGATTTTATAAGAATTGAGAAAAATCATAAAAATAGTTCATGTTACATTCTTTAGTTTCAATGTTTAATTCTTAGAATCTAGCGTTACTTTAATTTTTTATAAATAGCTAATTTAGTTTAACTTTACATTTAAGTGAATTAAGGTTTTAAATACCAAGTAAGTTTAGTCATAAAAATTAAAAAAATAAAAAGAGAGAAAAGAAAAGGTTTTCAAGTAGGTAATTTAACTAAAGAAATAACTTTGATAATAGAAGAAAAGAAATGGATTGGGCTGATTTGCTTTCAAAATAAATCAGGCCCAATCCGGTTGGCCACAAGAGGCCCAAATCCATTGCATCTTATTAGGTCCGGTTACATCCGGACCGTTGATCTCAACAAGATCAACGGTCCATAATCCACCCTACTCCCATATAAAATATCTTAACCTAACCCTAATCCCTCTCTTCTTCTCCTCCACCCAAGCATACCCCTCCCGCCGCTGCTCCCTTCTGCCTCACCCAAACTCGTCCAAAACTCGGGCGAGTTAAAACCCTAACTCGCCCGTGGTCCCCTCCCCTTCCCCACGTACCCCTAGCCCTAACGGATCCCTGACAAAGGAATCATTTGCACTCAAGTATTTTGTTGATTTGAGAACTAATTTCGGATAAATGGGGACCGTGGATCGATTTAAAATCGATCCTCGCCTTCCATCTGTCCGGGTTTTAGTTCTAGAAACGGTTTTTGGAAGGTTTTCAGATTTGGAGGGGGATTTTTCCTTTGTTTTTTTCCGGGTTTTTCTTGAGTTTTCTTGGGGAGGAGGGTTTGAGGAAGATATATATATATCTAGGTTTATATTTTTGAAGAGGGAGGTTTTTTTTGGAGGAGTGAAAAAAGAACGGGGATTTCAGACTTTAGGACAAGAATTTTAGTATTCTTCTTCTGGTTTTTTTCAGTTTCGGGAGCAATTTCGAAACGAAAAATTGACTCGAGTCCAATTCTTTCTCCTTTCCTTGTTTCTGTTTCTATAAATCAGAAGGCGAAAATTAGCCAAATTTCGTTTGTTCCAAAAGTCAGAAAATCGGCATTTCTATTTCAAAAATCAGAATCCGATTCGGGACTTAGTCGAGGTTCGTCGCTGAGTTGAAGGTCGTCACTCGAGGTCGACCCGCGGCTCCTTATTTCAACGTTCAAGAGTATTCGATATTCCGGTTTACAGGTTCATTCTTCACTTTCTGTTTTCTTTATAAATTCGAAGATTCTATGGGTGATATGAATGTTTTGTGAATATGATTTGAATGTTTGAATGTTTCGATTTGGAATAGTTTGTCTTCAAGTCAGTATTCGTTTAATTAAAGTGATCGAGTCATAAGCCTGTGATCTTAAAACTGCTCTGTTCATTTGAGCCTCGCTAGGGCCTGAAAGTGATAGCTCTTTTACTGTTTCCCAGCCATTTTGAGTTTATTATCTGAACTTTGAAGCAGTATTTACTGTTGTATGGAACTTGAAACCCTGTGTAAATTCATGAAACTCTCATCCAGTAACGAAAAGGGTATCTTCTGTTGCGTAAAAACTAATATGAAGCTTACTTGAATATTTAGCCCCATGCTTTCTTTATAATGTAATATGGCGTCCATATTTTAGGTTTGTTTGGAATTAGCAAAACAGAATGGTTAAGGCTGCTGCTAGCTGTTTGAGTTATGTGATAGTTTATAATTTTGCTCAACTTTTTCTTACTTGAATAGCTCGTGTCATATAATTTTATCTATTCATATTTTCGCTATGATCTGAAAATCTACTTACTTGATGGGGTAGTTCTTGTTGCTTGGTTTTCATTTCCCTCTATGGCTTACCCGTTTGTTGTTACTTAGGCCGTGGGAGGGGGTTGAACATTAAAGATGAAGATGTTAAGTTCATTATTCGATAGTAGCATGTTTAGGCCGATTACGCTTTGGTAGGCAAACTTAGGATATTTTAATTAACTATTGAGGCAAGAGGTTGTTCCCTTAGTTATATTTATCCGGGGAATGCCCCGAGGGACTTGTATATATTATATTCCGGGGAATGCCCCGAGGATTTTGTATTTGGATGCTTAAATAAATTTGTAGTATTTTAGTTTTAGCCTTATTTTTCTTTTATTAGGCGGGAACGACCTCGAACCTCACGTGTGTTTGTTTTTCTTTTCTTCGTTTGTGTTCGTTTTATCTCTATCCGAATATTCTAAAAGCCAACTATATTAAGTACGCAACCGTGATTTTCACGGGACTCGGGGAATGCTTAACACCTTCTCCCCGAGTCAAATGAACCCCCTTACCCAAATCTTTGGTATGAACTTGACTTTGATGTCTAAGTTCTAAATGGTGACCTGACACACCGAAATCAATTGTCGGGTGGCGACTCTAAATTTATTTTAGTCACTATTTTAAAAATCCTTTTTAAGAGTTTTATTAGATCTTTCATTTATTTGAAAGGTTTAGTAAAATCTCGCTAAAAAAAAGGGGGGGGTGACAATAATGAGAGTAAAGTCTCTTACAAGTTGATCTAAATTTTGTTCTTGATCGTAGGATTATTAATTTGGACATTAGTAATCCAGTTAGATCAATATTTATGTGATCGTCTTTATGGGATAAAGATTAGTTGATCTCATTAACTAAATCACATAAATACATGATGCTATAGAGATATGATCATTGAACCGATTCATTGGATAATTCCTAATGGTTAGAATGACCATAAACTGTCAATATGATATTCTCTTGAAGAATGTGATGCAAGATTTCCTTTGACCTGATCATATTATCATAGTAATTGACAAGTTATTTATTGGGCTTTGATACTAGACACCTATGGCCCTAGGACGATAGTTGAAAGGATATTGGGTACGATTAAATGCTTGTAGAATTAGTGAATAATCAAGATGGAATCTGTCAACTCTTAGTAATGAGTTTAAGCTCCATGTTGTCATGAATTATAACCGACCAAATTAAGACCTTGGCCAGGGCAATTGAATGAAAGAAGAAAAGAGTTTTTTAGGTCATTCAATAGTCGATTACATTTGACATGAACACATAACTGGTCGCCTCTTAGGATTTGAAAGTTGAACCATATCCAAGGGTGACCCAGAGTTACAAGGACAGAAGGAATTAATGCATAATTCTTCTACGGGTTTTTGAGAGTAAATTGTATACTTCATGCTATCTAGTCGTTGAGGAGTGTTGCTAAACACCATCCTTGATTAGTATATCGATGTGATCAATTTACTACCGATTTAATATTGAACCTATCGGGTCACGCACTAACGAGTGTTCTGATCTTTGCTAAAGGATGAATTACTTTATTATTTGATAATTAAATTAAAGAATTTAATTTAGTCAAATAAATTTAGTTATTGGTCTAAATGAAATATTGTTATATTCTTTGCTAGCACAGAGGATATAATTAATATTGTGAACAAATTGAAGTTTTCTATTTGGAATAGAAAATTAAATTATATCTCTTGGTTGAATTATATATATGTGTGATATATATATTTGGTACTTATAATTAATATTTATTTATATATGAAATATATATTAAATATTAATAAAAAGACTAATTCAAACTCTAAAAAACACTACCTACTGCACTAGTAATCCCATAAAAAATGGGTTATAGGCTTTTTTTTCTTTAATAGAGACTAATTCAAAGTCCGCAAAACACTACCTACTGCAATAGTAACCCCATAAGAAATGGGTTTGGTTTACACGTTTTTTTTTTTCCTTATTAGAAACTAATTAGTAAAATCCAATTAAGAATTGGATTCAAGTATGAAGTCCAAAAAAAGGGATTTAGTCACCAAACTATTTTTCTAAAGTTCAACTTTGACTTGGAAAGGAATTAAAACATCATTTTAATTCTTCCTTTTCCCATTGGAAAAGTATTGTAAACTCACATATATATAGAGATATATTCGTGAACTTGAAAAATATATGAAAACCTATAAGGTGTATGTGTGCCCCACAAAGTCAAGAGAAAATATTATTGCCAGAAAATTCTTTCTTGTTCTTCTTCTACCTTTGAGTTGAGATTTTTTGAGAAAAGTTCAACATAATATTTTTCGTTCAATTTTTCACGGTTTTCATTGATCAAGAGTTGATAGGAAATATCGGTCTCGGTGTGAATATGCATAGGGTCTTCGCACTATCGAAGAAAACTCTAAAACGAGGCTCTCTTCACCAGATACGTCTTAGATCCGATCTTTGACATGTAAAAAATTTTAAACACTAAAAGTTCTGCCTAGAATTATTATTGTCTTCCGCTGCGTGTTATGAACACCTATATGCAATCCTACATGAAGTACTCCTAATTTTAATATTTATGTAAAAGATACTTACATAAGAAGCCTGCATTCGAGGAATGTTTTCCAATAGATATTCCTAGTTTCATGTTTCAACATATTACAGTTTACAAATATAAAGATTTGAAGCTTAAAAGAAAAAGGACTTTAATGGAGGTTATTGATCCATTTGTCTCATTTATATGGCGTTTAATTGTACAATAAATTATATGGCCAGACAAATTTAAATGTAAGATAAAGTAGGTGGTAAAACACAAATAGTAGCTGGTAAATACAGAAAAAATAAGTTTCAAGTTAAAAAATACCAAGACATGCTGAAGTTTTGTCCTGCAATCTGCAGCTTAGCAATGAGTTTTCCCTAAAAACTTCAGACTAAATATGCTGAAGTTATTTAGTTCATTTGAAAAACTTCAGCATGAACGTGCTGAACTTTTCTCCTACAGTACGTAATCTGTAAAGTTTTCACATAATCAAATTGAAAAGACTTCATTTACTATTTGTAAATGCAAAAGTAACTCTTCAGGTCATTTACTATATGGCCAGAGAAATTTAAATGTAAGATGAAGTAGGTGGTAAAAGACAAAAAGTAGCTAGTAAATACAGAAAAGATAAGTTTCAAGTTAAAAAATACCAAAACATGCTGAAGTTTTATCCTGCAATCTGCAGTTTAGCAATGAGTTTTTCCTAAAAATTTCAGACTAAATATGCTGAAGTTATTTCATTTGTTAAAACGTCAGCCTGAACATGCTGAAGTTTTCTCCTACAGTACATAATTTCCTATTGAGTGTTTGCTTAACTTCAAACTTATCCATGCTAAAGTTTTTTCATTCATTTCCTAACACTTCACACTAAACATGCTGAAGCTAAAAACTTCATGCTAATGTAGCTTGAAGTTGTTTCACATTGAAGCTTAAACTAAATGCTAGTGGATGCTGAAGTTATTTAGTTCATTTGCTAAAACATGCTGAAGTTTTGTCCTACATTCAACAGATTTGTTATGAGTTTTATACGAAACTTCAGCCTAAACAAGTAGAATCTTTTAGTTCACTTGCTAGATCTTCAGCCTAAATATGCTAAATTTTCACAATACATGCTTAAGTTCATGATAAAAGACACAAAAATAATTGATACAATCCAAGACAACTTCAAACTAATTGACGCGGATAGAACAAAAATTTAAAAGATAGACATCACATACTTCACAAAAATTAATGTATATTCACAAATCCAATTTTGTTTTGACTTACATCATTGAAAAATAACAAAAAATAATTCTTTTTCATTTACAAAGTTATTCTCTATCGAAAAAATTCATATAGAGTGTCTTCATATTCTCCATAGTCATGTCCGGGTTGCTCTTCTGGATTTTTATAACCGCTATCTTCTTTTCACTTTCCATGAGCCCAAAGATTTGCATCCAATTCTCTCCTGAATGTCAACACATCACTTTGCTTGAATTTGAAGACATCATCTTGCTTCAACCACATCTCAAGGAACTTAAGAGCAAATAAACCACAATCAACACTACAAAAAAAACATGAAAAAAAATTGAAGATTAGTTAACACAATCACAAAAAAGAAAAAACGATAAAGATAAGATGCATGGCAAACATATGTCAAACACGTACTTGTTCTCTTGTAGGGGTGTCTTCATCCACTTAATCGCAAAACTTTTCACAGTATTTTTCCAATCACTTTTATTGTGTGTGGCAAAGTTCAAGCATTTGAGCATGTGTGGGATCAATCAGGCATAATTTTGGACATGTTCAACTACATGCTCATATAGTGAATTCCTCAAGGAATCATACACATATATAGTTTTGCTTTCAAAGTGCAGAATTTCAAGAAAGTAATGCGTAGATAACTGGCCACCACTTGGCTTAAGTAGAAATGGAAAGAATACTTTTTCAACAGATGCCCATGAGATACCACATGAAAGGTCAATGCCTATTACATAGTTGGCCATCTTTTCAGCAGTTGATTCTTCAATAAATCAGATAAAATCGGTAAGTTTCTCAATCTTCACTTCTTCTTTTTACAGGATCCTGTTTTTTGAAAACCTGCTTTCTCTTTGATTTGCTATTTTTCTCTTTCATTTTTTTCTCCTCCATTCTCTTTTCCTTCCTTATTCTAATTTTCTCCTTCTGTTCATCTGAAAGATGAACAGTAGCCAACTTAGTCATATACTGATCAAAAAGTAAATTTATTACTGCACATTTTGATTTTGGATAACTTGAAAGGTGATAGCAATATTTTTTGCGCAAGAAATATACGCCCACTTTAATATGCTGCAAATGAACAAAAACAAAAGAAAATATGTGAACTTAACCAGAATATAATTCTTAGTAAAAGTAAGTTTAGCTAATGAACTAAAAAAAATGCAGCACACATAAGTATGAAGTTTAGAAAAAAGTCATTACAAAACTACAAACCGCATGACAAAAACTTAAGCATGTTCAGTATGAAGTGTTAGGAAAATAAACTAAAAAACTTCAGCATGTTTGATTTAAAGTTCAGGAAAAAAAACTCATTACAAAATTAGAGACTGCACGACAAAATCCTCAGCATGTTTAGTCTGAAAGGTTTAGCAGATGAGCTAAACAACTTCACCAATGTTAGTCTGAAATTTTTAGGAAAAAACTCATTGCTAAACTACAGACTGCAGGACAAAAACTTCAGCATCTTTTAGTATGAACTTTTAGTAAATGAACTAAAAAACTTAACCATGTATAAGTCTGGAGTTTACCAAATTACACTACAAAAACTTTAAAAACAAACATAAGGCTGAAGTTTTAGGAAATACAGTTCAAAACCAATTCAAAAAACAAACTTAATAACTTACTTCATCTGCAAGATCAGAGGTAGGATCCACAAGCTCAGTAAAGTACGACTTTGGAATATCGATTCCAACTAATCTAAATGGCTTGGAATTATATTTCTTGGCATCCATCTTCAACCAGTCTGTACATCTCTGCATCAATCCACTGTCTTTATTGACATAATGGAAGAGACACCTTCGTGTATTCTTTCCTACTTTTCAATCTTGCCCCACTGCCATTTGTTTAGGAATGACGTAAGGAGATTTCAACCAAATACTATCCAAGAATCATTTTCTCTACTTTAGTTGGTTTTCTTTTTGCTTGATGTTCCTGCTGCTCAATCGCAACTGATTGATGATGTTTAGCAGCAGGGGAAAAATCCACAGCCATAAGAGCAGATACTTGACCAACTCCCTGCTGTTCATGATGTCCTTGTCTCTCTTCACCAACAACAACAGCAACATAATTACCTTCTGAACCAGACTCTTGTGTATTACCTAGTGAAAATGAACATAAATTGAAGTTGGGGATATCACTGGTGTCACCCAATTCATTAGGAGAACTGGACACCTTCCTTCTCTTAGGATTTAAAAGAATTTGTGACGCATCAGATGAGATTTGCAAAAAACAAGGAAAATATATACATAAAATACAACTGATACAAACATACATTTGGCCAAAAAAAAAAAAATTGTAATCGAATTGTAGTAAATAACTATCCGGTCTAAGTGTTGCGATACAAATGGTGTTTGCATACCAACGGATCCACTTGCATTACCCTCAGATATGCCTAAATCTTCATGCAAAAAAAATATTAAATAATACTGACTAAATTTTAAAAATACAACAAATACACTTCACACCTATCTGTGAGCCAACATGTGTGAATAGATATAATTGTTTTTTTTCATACAACCAAATGAGCTCACCAATTTCTTTTTCGATTGCATTGACTCTTTCTGAACAATCATCAAAAAGCACAAAAAAGAAAAAAAAGTATGTAAAATTTCAAACTGAAAATAAATACTTGGATCAAATGTAATAAATTCGTGATGTATAGAATACCTTGATATCTTTCTTCCATCGTGCTATCGCCAGACTGCATACCTTTGTCGATCTCAGCAACTCCGGCTTCATTCAATGGTGTGGCATCGTGGGGAAGCATTGGAGTATTATGCTGATGGATTTTCTCGACTCTATCTTCATGCAATGTAGCATCGTCAAAGAGTTTTTTTGAGTTGTATCAATTGAAGCACCACTATTTTCAACTTCCACTGCATATTCATAGAGAGGATGGGGATCAATGACCTAAAAGAATTACATATATATATATATATATATATATATATATAATAACATAGAAATATTTATACCTGTAGTGACAACTTCCTGTGTCTCTGCATGTAAAAGTTCTTGGCAAATAGCTAATACTTTCGCAAATGCATTGCCTTTCCCAATAGGAGTACCCACATCACTCGGTGTGTGCAGTACCAACACGTTCATGATCTACATCCGCAAATACATTGCCTTTCGCAATAGGACTACCCAAAACACAAGTCGGTACATGTTCTTGAGTACCAACAACTTCATCATCTGCACCTTTCTTGCTTCCTACATTTTTGGTTGATAACTGTTCATCATATCCAGCAACTTTTCTCAGTCTATCAACACTAGAACATTCCGCTTCTACTTGTTGTTCAACACATTGAACTTCCTCAAATACTTGAACGTCACCTTCAAGAGTTGTTTTCTCACCTCTTGCATTTTCATCTGCAACTCTATGCAGTGCATCACGAGCAACATTGATATCCGATTGAGGTTCGAAGGAGTCATTCATCCTATCATATTGTCGATAGTTCATCAATTCAAAATCTGCATTGCCATCATCTATTCCTTTTGATTTGTCGACAATCTTAAATAACTTTTCAAACTTCTCATCAAAATATTCCTATAAAAAATTACTAACAATGATTAATCTGAATAAACGAATTACATTAGCAAGAAAAAAAGACTTCTCTGTAAATAAGATTACCTTGATTTTTTTCACAACCTCATCTACAATAGAAGATCGCTCATCCCGTCGAAACTCTTGAACAACTTCTTTCGTGATCATGCGCCTTTCTTTTTTTACATGGCTTTTAACCTCCCTCGCGACCCTCTAGTATAGAAATAGAAACAGGACAATAATTTCATAAAATAAAAACACAAAATAAAACTTCAGCTCTAAGAATGCTGAAGTTCAGCAAATACAGAACAAAACTTCAGCTCTAAGAATACTGAAGTTCAGCAAATACAGAACAAAACTTCAACACTAAGAATCCTAAAGTTCAGCAAATACAGACAAAACTTCAGCTTTAAGAATGCTGAAGTTCGGCAAATACATAATAAAACTTCAGCTCTAAGAATACTGAAGTTCAACAAATACAAAATAAAACTTCAGTCAAAACATGTTGTAGTTTTACAAATACAGAACACAACTTCAAAACTCCAAGAATGCTGAAGTTCATAAAAATAAAATAAAAAATTACGGCTAAAACTACTTTACTTTACAAAACACAAAATAATACTTCAGCTCATATAATGCTGAAGTTCATCACAAACAGAATAAAAACTGCAAAAAAAAAAAAATGCTGTAGTTTTACAAAACACAGAACAAAAACTTGAGCTCAAAACACAATGTTGAAGTTCAGGAAAATACGGAACAAAAACATCACATAAAACATCTTATAATTAAGCAAAAAATAGTATGAAAAACTTCAAAATAAACACACAAAAAGAAAAACTTACATGACATCTTGTGTTGACTAATTCATCGTCAAACGCTGTTGTAGAACGGTTAGAACGACTCTGGGTACGAGGTGATTCTCCAATTACAGGAGTTCGATTAGTTTCTTTTGATCGACTCCGACTATGTGGTGATTCACCAGTTGAAGAAACCGGATTCAATACCTTTGAACGAACGTGACTACTTGGTAGTTATCCAATTAAAGGCATTGAATTCAATTCCTCTTCGGTAGGAACTATATCCAATATCCTAAATGTCCGATATTTATGTTTAATACAAAAAAAGTATATTATGAAAAATAAAATAAAATTGATACATCAACATACTAACAAAACTACAAAAAAAGAAAAAAATAAAGAACATTAACTTACACCATGATTACTAAAGTAATCTTCATGAAGTTCTTTAAATTTAGGCTCTCCCAAAGATATATAACGTAACATCCTCGGAACCTCTGGGAAGCGCTCATAGAACCAAACACATAACGGGTATAAAAATCCGCCTACAGTATACTCAGTTGGATTATTTTTGTCCTGGTTGTCCAAAGCATGTTTCATTGAGGTAATAAGCTTCTCATAAGACACATTACCCCAGGATCATCAGGACAAGCCTGATCGTCTTCAACAATAGCTGCATACTCCTCCAACACAGTTGATTCGTTCTTTCTTGCGAACAAAATAGACTCCACAACAAGAATTTTCATAAGCTTCACAGCATATTCATCACTCTTGCATACGTGTTTGAAATTCACATCATCCTTTTTAATTTTATTCCATATCATATAACCTCGAATGTCTTTCAAGGTCACACCCTTAGACTTTCCAAAATAGCGCTTCAGAATCTTACTCTCTCGTTTGATTAGTTTTTCAACATTATGTGTTGTGATCCTCAAACCGCACATAATATGAAAGTCTTCAAGGCTGAACGACAATCATGGCCAAAAATCTTGAAACGAATGGAATCTCGATCATTGGTGAATATACGAGAAAGAATCAACAATGAACCAACTTCATGCTGCAATGGAAATTCTCCATAGCCATAATATACTGAAATGTACTATTATTCAGCTTTTCCTTTTGTGCAGGAGTCAAGAAAGTTGTAATTAAACCCTTCAAATTATGTTTCCCCTTCCAGTAAGCACGGCAGTTAAATCAATCTCGAAACTCATAATATCTCCCCCTTGGTTTTGTAGGTACAGAAAGAGGGACTGGAGGAGCTTTACGTATTCTAGGTACTTTAGGATCTCTAGGTGCTTTAAATTTCCCAGATGCCATATGTTCAAAAATATTACAGGTGGGAAAAATAACTTCAGAACATTTTCAAAAAAATTATTAAAAACTTCAGCACAATTTGGCTTAAGTTATATTTTAAAAGCCCTCTAACTTCAGAGAAATACAGAACAAAACTTCAGCTCTAATAATGCTGAAGTTAAGAAAATACAGAACAAAACTTCAGCTCTAAGAATGCTGAAGTTCAGCAATTACAGAACAAAAACATCAGCCAAAATATGCTGTAGTTACGAATAACTTCAGAACATTATAAAAAAAACCCTTAAAAACTTCAGCATAATTTGGCTGAAGTTATATTTTAAAAGGCCTCTAACTTCACAAAAATACAAAATAAAACTTCAGCTCTAATAATGCTGAAGTGTAAAAAATACAGAATAAAACTTCAGCTCTAAGAATGCTGAAGTTTAGCAATTACAGAACAAAAATATTAGCAAAAACATGATGTAGTTTTTACAAATACATAACACAAAATTCAACTCCAATAATGCTGAAATTCATCAAAAACAAAACAAAAACTGCAGACAAAACATGTTTTACTTATACAAAACACAAAACAAAATTTCAACTTCAGACTTTAATAGCATCATCTACTTAAGTCTCAAGATTTTTAAGAATTTCGCTGTCTACAGAATATATAGAATTTTCATCAAAAATACAAATACAATTTCAAATAACCAAAAAATACTAATAGTAAAAGTAAAACCTACAAAACTAATGCACTAATCAAAGTAAACCCTAGGAAACTATTTTAGCACAAATAAAAGAAGAAAAATGATTCAACTAAGATTACTATCAACAAAAAATCCAGAAATTAAAAAATAATCCTAAATTGAAACCCCATACAAAGTTAATACAATGTCCAAAAGCAACCATTAAAATCGTATATGTGATTATAAATATTGTTGGGAAGAAACAATTACAAAATCAAGAAGAATACAATGCTGAAAACTGTTTGATTTCAGCGAAGAAGAAATCAAAACCGCGAAGAAGGAGAGAGAGACAGAGACAAGAGACAATATGCAATATACTTGGAGAACAAGTAGTCTTTTAATAAAGAAGGGCAAAATCGTCTTTCTAAAACGCTTTTAACAAAAGACGAGTACGGATGCAAACGAAAAAATAAAACATGTACAAGTTAAAAAGAGGCGACCAAATAGGACGCCCATACAACTTTTACCTTTGTATATACGTTAAGAACTATATCCATAAGAGAGACATATCAAGGATTAAAATAAAGACACTCTGATATTAATGACCATTTTGATCATTTTCAGCCCATTACAAGAAAGGCCCAACTTGAAAGAAAAAGCCCAATAATTTTTGATGGAGTACCCGTTTAAATGGCAAAGATGAGAAAATAGCTCTTAATTTGTTCAGTCCCTTTTTAGTTGGGCATAAATCATTATTTGTAAAGCGACTAATAAATTGCATTTGGAAATGTGACTTATAATTCGCATTTGTTAAATGCGACTTATAATTCAGATTTCATACGCCTGATCTTCACATTTAATAAATGCAACAATAAACCGTATTTCAGTTGCAAAAATAATCCTTTAGGAGCGTCTCTCTTCCTGCTGCTTCGACCATAGAAAATTTTCTTTCACTTCTTAAGGACATGTTTGACCATAGATTTTTTTTTTTCAGAATTTTTGTTTCATAAACATACTTGACCTTGAAATTTTATACTTTTTTTAGAGATTTTCGAAAATAAATTTTTTAAAAACCAAAAAGTGGTATTGACCAAACATATTTCAAACCAAAAAATTTCAAACAATTGGTATTGACCAAACATAATTTTCCCACTCACAAAATTGTATATTTTTTCTAGTGAAATACATGTCCAAACATGATGTCAAAGTGCAAATATAAATTTTCAACTTAACTCCAAATATTACTTTTTTTGAAAATTATAATTTTTATGTCCAAGCGCCTACTTAGTTCTCAATATTTCTTCTATTAGTTCATTTCATTTAGTTTTTCTAGCCAACTTTTTATATTTTTTATATTAGGGTAAAATGTTGCCTTTTTTAGTTTTTTGAATAATCCCTTAATTATTATTTTTCTGAGTGAAAGAAATTAATTTTCTCGAGTAACTTGAGTTAGTTGTTAAGATTTCAAATTTTTTCTTTAAATATTTATATAGCTTCCCAGTTTTTTTTAAATATAAATTTTGATTGTGTTATCTTGTTTACATTTGATTTTGATATTTTAAAACTCACAATTCTTTTAACTTTGGTTCAAATTACTGCTCTTTAAAGTTTTATATATTTGATTTTCATGTACTGTGGCTTGGTTTCTATATAATTAAATATTATGTAGAGAAGACATATTTAAATGTTAATAAAAAATATTAAAGTTTCAAATTCTTAAATACCAACAGAATATCATTATCCTTTAAAACAAACTAAAAAAAGTGTGACATATAAATGGAATCAAAAGAGTTAAATTTCCTGTAATTTACAACCAATTTTTTTTTTAGAGCAAATAGTTGAAGAAGACAGGCGTTTCAAGTACAAAATAAATTACACAACCAAATGAGGTACTCCCATATTTGGAGATTCAAAAAAAGATTTAACTATATAAATTTTATTTTTAATCAATTGAAAATATGTGTGACTTATATTAATTAATATATTTATATCTATACTACATTAAAAGCATAAAACCTCTTAGCTAAATGTCGTTCGCCTTTTTTACCCATTAAAAAAAAGTTTTACTTGGACAAAATAATAATTTATATTATTTTCTTAATATTCCAAACTTCAGAATCAAATAACATTTTGATTATTAAATATTTTCAATTTGAAATAGGTAGAAAGTTCTAAATATTATGATTTTAAAATCAATAAATTCTTTCCTTAGTTGAATTGTTAACATCTTACACCTTATTTCTATTTATTTTTCTTAACAAGAAATTAAATGGTAGAAGTTCTACAATTTTGCTTTAGTTGTTCAAACTAAACAAGAACAAGTTTAAAAAGATAACTTGTGAAATTGAAGTAACGAAGTACAAAAACTGAAATAAATATTAAGTTAGATACATTGATTGATATGACTGAGAACTTCTATCATGAAGAATTTCTTAATTTATTGACTAATTAGCTAAATTTGATCAACAGTTGTTATTTAAATTTTATTTTATAGCTCAAATTTATTTTTTAATATAAACTGTATGTAAGTCTCTTATGGGTCGTTTGGTACGAACACAAGTAATGCAGGGATTTAGTAATGCAGGGACTAGTAATGCAGGTATTAGTAATACAGGGATTAGTAATGCAGGTATTAGTAATGCATGGATTGTAGTGCTGAGATTATTTTTACCAAGTGTTTGGTTCATTGTATTAAAAATTAGCTATGCAATGTATACTCTAAGCTTGTGTTTGGTTTAAAACTGTACAAAATCTCCTTTACAATTATACCCTTGAATATTAAAAATTAAAAGGGTTTGAGGGGTGGTTTAGTAATTTTAGGATCTTATCCAGGTATAGTTAATGCAAGGATTAGCAATCCCTTGATTTACTTGGTATTAGCTAAGTCCTCCTATGATGTATAAGTAATTCATGTATTAGGTATGTATAAATTAAATTTAGCAATCAAATATTATATTGGACGAATTAAATTTTTATACAAAAATTACTTTACTTGGTACAGCCTACCAAACGAACCCTTGAAGTTTTGTACTCGTACATGCACAATGTGTAATTTATAAATATGTAAATAGTGTTTAATCTTTTATTTTTCTGAACCGGAGAGTTTTACTTGCAGCCATTTTATAATTTTTTTAATTTTATTTCGTATGACGTGTAAACGAGCCATTGGTTAAGCGTCTGTTTTGTTCAACTGTAAGATAGTCTACAGTTAAAAACCCGGATCCCCCATTTCACCCTCTTCAGTAAACTCGTACGCCGAGGGAGATCGAGAGATCTGTAATTCGACTTCGCTGCTTTCTCCATATAAATATAATCAGAAATCATTCTGTTATTCACACAACGATCTCACTTTTTTTCCGGTTACATTCTGATCGACTAGGTTTCACTTTTTTTTACCTGAATCCTTACAGATCTCTGCTGTAGTTTCAGAATGGCTCAGCCTCTGGTGAAGAAGGACGATGATCGCGATGACGAAAGTACGTTTTTTTCAATTCCCATTTCAGTTGTGTTTACGTTGATTAGAGAACGAGCTTAATTTTCTCGGTTGTTTTGAATTTAATTGATTCGATTGTGCTTTTGCCTGTGTATAGATCTGCATTTTGGTTTAGATTCTAAATTAGCGTTTATTTGGCTAAGTGAATCTGAAAAAATTACGGTCGATTTCTTATGAATCAGCTTTTGCTACTAGCTGTTTTTTTTTCCTTTCTTCTTTTCATAACTACTTCTCAGTTGTGCAATGTGCATTTCAGTCATATATCGCTATTAGGAATATTTAGTGGTGTAGTGTGTGTAACTGTGTAGTGGAATGATGTCGGGAAAGTTAATTTGCTCAGATTATTGTTGTTTAATTTTACACTGTAGAAATGATCAGTTTCTGCCTAGATCTAGGTGCATTAGGATTGAATGTGTATTTAGTGGTGAAATGGCATTTTCATGTTGGATTTCTATGACAAAACAGTGGACTACTCCCCATTTCTGGGGATTGAGAAGGGTGCTGTTCTTCAGGAAGCTAGGGTTTTCAATGATCCTCAATTGGATGCACGGAGATGCTCACAGGTATGTTGTTTTGGTCATTTTTTTAAAAAAATTCTGACGTGCCAAAGTAAATTAACTTCATTTCTGTTTCTGGCATTTTAAATTGGTTGGACTTGAGGTTTATTTTTGGGTGCTTTTTGGGTGTTTCAGGTCATTACAAAGCTTCTGTATCTTCTGAATCAGGGAGAGTCGTTTACAAAGGTTAGCTCTGAAGCTATTAGTTTTAGCAGTAAATCATTGTTCCATTTTTTGGCAAATTGTACAATGAAAGATCACAAATTAAATGCCCAAACCGCCATTTAAAGAGGTGAAAGAAAACAAGGAAAAAATAGAGAGATGTGTGATGTCAGCTATCAGAGTATAACATCATATTTTATGAGAAAAAGTAAAATTCGAAGATAAGGATAATATATGATTAGTGACTCAATGACGAGCATAGTTTACTGTTTTTGCACGATGAAGGGCATTATCTTTGATGAATTCTACTCAACTTTGTACTTCAGGGAACAATTTTTGTTTTCGCTGGATTTATGTGGCCATACATAGAATTGGTACTATCTGATTATGTCTCTTGTCTGTAGATCATATCATCTGTTATTTACCTTACCAAAAAATAAAAACATAAAATGGATAATATCACTTGCTAACGCCTGTCTACTTAAGAGTGAAGGAATAGTTCTCAATAATGCAATACATATAGACATATAGTGTGTTAGTATGATAGTTTTTTTCCAATTATATGATTGTTTCTGTACTTTTCCTTAGACATCTAGTCTGTTATCGTCTTGAACTAATTTCACAGTGTGCAATGAGCTTCTCTAGACACTGTCAAGCAGTTAAAAAGAAATTGGAATTCATACATTTGGCTAGTCAAAAGAAGAATTTTTAAACATAATAAAGTTAATTAGCCAAATTGGATTGAAAACCAACTCAAGAAAACTGACCAATATGTGCAACAGATCAAAGAGAGGTTCCCTCCCTTGAAGTATTTCCTTTTCTTTACTTTGTTTTAGTGCCCATATTTTAGAACCATACCTATTTCTTTGCTGTGCAATGTTTCTTTTTTATTATTACTGGAGCCATTTGCTAGTTGTGTAAATTCCTGTTTTAACGCATGTGGATATTTCTGTCACGTCCATTCTATGGCTCTTGAATAGCTCTCTTTATCCAATCTTAAATTTTACAAACTGAAGCAAGCTAAATATTCTTGTCTTTTCTACAGTACAGAGATCTTTTTACGTCACTTTGATGACATTCTCTCTCTCTCTCTCTCTTTCTCTCTCTCTCTCTCTCTCTCTCTCTCTCTCTCTCTCTCTTCTGTTGAGACTTCCACTTAACTTGTTTTAATTTGTAGGCTGAGGCTACAGGAGTCTTCTTTGCTGTCACAAAACTCTTTCAGTCAAAAGATATTGGTCTCAGGAGAATGGTGTACCTGATAATTAAAGAGCTTTCTCCCTCCGCAGACGAGGTTAGAGGCAAAGCGGTTTCTTCTTTTGTTCTTGTAAGATTCCACTGATTCTCTGAATGAAAATAACATGTGGTTTCTTTGCCTCTAAAAGGTCATCATTGTTACGAGCTCTCTTATGAAGGACATGAATAGCAGAACTGATATGTATCGGGCAAATGCTATTCGTGTCCTTTGTCGAATCACTGATGGGACGCTTCTCACCCAAATAGAGAGATACTTGAAACAAGCCATTGTTGACAAAAACCCTGTTGTTGCAAGTGCTGCCCTTGTGAGTGGAATCCATTTGCTTCAGGTAAGGTTTCAATAACCCTTTTTCATGTTTTGCTTGTTTGGTGGTATCTTCCTAACTCTCCTTGGCCTATGTTTCTTTTCAACAGACAAATCCAGAAATTGTGAAAAGATGGAGCAATGAGGTACAGGAAGCTGTTCAATCAAGGGCAGCTCTTGTTCAGTTCCATGCACTGGCCCTGCTGCACCAGGTATGTGTGATATCTGCCATTTAACTAACCAATTTTGCTTTGAATTATTATCTATATCATAAATTTTTCTTTGTTTACACAATCATAACAAGTAAGTCTCATTATTAAAGAATTGAAATAGTACTAGTTCTCATATATACTGATTTGATTTTATGTTCTTAAATCTTAAAATATTTGGTGGGTGCCCTTTCTTTCAATGCTCAGGTGTACTGGTGACAAAATGGATAAAAGAAAACAGTTATCCACCCATATTATCTGTTAAAATATGGGTTGGATAATGAACTATTTAAGAACGGGTCAAATATGCATAAGAACCGTATTATCCACTTAAAAAATGGATAACCAATGGATAACTAATAGGTTTAACTTTTATATTTGTAAAGCCTCAAATTGGGGGTTCCTCAAGTTTGGGAGACTAGGAATTCTCCCAGAAGTGATCATATTCAAGAAGCCATGGATAATATGGTTATCCATATTATCCGCCGGTTAACCCATTCTTTATCCGTATTAAATATGGGTGGGGTCGGATAATTATCCGTTTTTGTATTACCCGTTTTCGACCCGTCCCATAACTGACCCGGCCCACCCGTTTGCCACCCCTACTCAGGTGTTAACAAGTTTTGATCTCTGGTTTCCTACCACCTGCTAAAGTCAAGTTTTTTCATATTCTACTGTTCATTAAAATCTCGGCTGTATTGTTTCTTCCTTTTATTTTTTTGGTTCTTTCAATATTGTGAAGGTAAAGGTGATAGATCACATGACAGGTTATTTTTCCCTAGGTCTTAACATCAAGGTTTGTTCTGCTGATATGATTTTCTTCCTGCATTTGCAGATTCGACAAAATGACCGTTTAGCTGTTAGCAAGCTAGTTACCAGTTTGACAAAAGGGAGTGTCCGCTCACCCCTAGCTCAATGCCTTTTGATTCGTTATACTAGTCAGGTGTCTTCTTTTTTCCCTTTTTCTTCCAGTTTTGGCATTAATTTAGTTATGTGATTGGGCTTTTGCCAACCGGAAAGATATCCTAATTCTGGATTATTTATTGCCAATTTGGATTCACTTCTCTTCAGGTTATAAGAGAATCTGGCATTAGCCAAACAGGAGATCGTCCATTCTATGACTATTTAGAGAGTTGCCTTCGTCACAAAGCTGAAATGGTTATTTTTGAAGCAGCCAGGGCAATCACAGAGCTTAGTGGTGTGACTAGTCGAGAATTAACTCCTGCTATTACTGTTCTACAGCTCTTTTTGAGCTCTTCTAAGCCAGTTCTTAGGTTTGCTGCTGTCCGCACTTTGAATAAGGTGATTCATCTTAGTATAATTTCATTGGTCTACTTGTTTTATTACGAATGATTAATTTAGTTAGTGGTTCATGAATAATTATTGAGTTGCTTAGTCGAATGGCACACATCACAATTTTTCCACATCAGGATAACCCTATCTTTGTTATTGTAAACAAACATTGGAATCTAATTCTCTCTGATATTGATTTTTATGCGACTAACAAGTAGGACTGCCTGGTTACAGTATTGACCTTCTTAACATTTGTAACTGAAAAGCTTAATTTGTTCAGAAAAAAAGAGAAAAGCTTAATCTGTTATAGTACCAACTGCTTCTGGTTTCTGCTGATCAGCAGTATTAATTGTTGAACCATGTGCAGGTGGCAATGACACATCCTATGGCTGTGACAAATTGTAACATTGATATGGAGAGCTTGATTTCTGATCAAAATAGGAGCATTGCAACTTTGGCCATCACAACTCTACTCAAGACCGGGAATGAATCAAGCGTTGATCGTCTAATGAAGCAGATTACTAACTTCATGTCGGACATTGCTGATGAGTTTAAGATAGTGGTGGTGGAAGCAATTAGATCATTGTGTTTGAAATTCCCCCTTAAGTATAGATCTTTGTGAGTAATCATGGACTTCTAAGAGAAACCTGGATATCAATAATATACATATGTATGCAAAACAAAAATAGGGGGGTGTGGTTGGGGATACAACTTTTTTTTCTTTCTTTTTTACAATCACTTAATATGGATATTTATGTTTTTTAAATAATAACAGGATGAATTTCTTGAGCAATATTTTGAGGGAAGAAGGTGGATTTGAGTACAAGAAGGCTATTGTTGATTCTATTGTGATCCTGATCAGAGATATCCCAGATGCCAAAGAAGGTGGGCTGCTTCACTTATGTGAATTCATTGAGGACTGTGAATTCACGTATCTTTCTACGCAGGTTAGTTTCCTCTCCTCTTTTCTTGCTAATATCATTGTTTTCTTATCTATCTACATTATTTCATTGTAATTTTGGTTTTCATTTGGTTTACGAGATGCTGTATTTATTTTTTTCTCACCTCAATTTGTCTGTAGATACTACATTTTCTTGGAAATGAAGGACCTAAGACCTCTGACCCCAGTAAGTACATACGATACATATATAATCGGGTGATACTTGAAAATGCAACAGTTCGGGCCAGTGCAGTGAGCACCTTAGCGAAGTTTGGTGCCTTGGTTGATTCATTAAAGGTAGAATTGTTCTGGTTTCAGTTTGTATCATGACTGAATGCTATATTTTGACTTTAAAACTGTTTCTTTAATATGCTGCAGCCTCGTATATTTGTACTGTTGAAACGTTGTCTGTTTGACAGTGATGATGAGGTTAGTCCTGAGATTTCATATCTTCTAGTTATTGCTATGCTTTATTACTGTGTTAATGATTACTTTATCCTTTTCCATTCTTGTTAGTCAGGTCAACCATTCGTTTGTGAAATGTAAGCCCCTCTGTATATGAGAAATCACATGCTTTTCCAAAGTATAGTTGTTTCCAATTAAAAAAAAAAGGAAGTAAAAGAAAGAACCAAAGATTCCATATTTTATTTTGTTCATTCATGGTATTGGGATTGCAGAACTCGTTTGGCATTTACTCATAAGAATTTCTTTTCCCGATAGAAATGGTTGAGCCTTCAGCCAGCCTTCTGAAACCCCCACCCTCCATCTTTTTGTTTTTCCTATGTAAACTAAAAAGAAACAATTCCTAGTTTTTAGTGTGTAACTAAGCTGTCTATTCCTTTGTGGCAAGCAACTTGCACTTTAATTGCATGGACTAGTTTTTTGCAACCTACATATGTGAGAAATCATTTGAAATGATCTGCATCTCCTTGCTCACCAGAAACACCATTTTTTCACGAATGAAGTTTTAAAACTTCCATCAGCTTCTTCTTCATTTTCTATCTTTATAACTCGGGTAAATGAATCAAATAGTTCTCTATTGTCTTCAATGATTGCGACATGTGTTTTTGTGTTATGATCTCTTTCGGTTATCTTACAATTGTTGCAATCTTTTGGCAGGTTCGTGACCGTGCAACACTTTACTTGAATACCCTTGGAGGTGATGGCGCAGTTGTTGAAACTGATGAAGAGGTGAAAGAGTTCCTTTTTGGTTCACTCGGTGTCCCTCTAACCAATCTGGAAACAAGTTTGAAGAACTATGTATGTAGCTTCTCTATCTTGCAATCTCTAGTTTTTTTTTTTGAATTTTGTTATCTGATGTTTTTGCTTTAATGGTGGCAGGATCCTTCAGAGGAGCCATTTGACATTCATTCTGTACCTAAGGAAGTCAAATCTCAACCCTTATCAGAGAAGAAAGCACCCGGTAAAAAGCCAACCGGTTTGGCTGCTCCTCCTGTGGCTCCCACTTCTACTGTTGATGCGTATGAAAGGTTACTGTCCTCTATTCCAGAATTTGCCAGTTATGGAAAGCTTTTCAAGGTTCGTATTTTGAGATTCATCATCATTTATTTTCTATGCTGATTTCTTTTGCACTTATTTAAGCTAGTCATTTTTTCCATGTATGATCAGTCATCTGCACCAGTGGAGCTTACAGAAGCTGAAACAGAATATGCAGTTAACGTTGTCAAGCACATCTTTGACAATCATATCGTGTTCCAGTACAACTGCACCAACACTATTCCTGAGCAATTGCTGGAGAATGTATTAAACTTTTATTTGGATTCATTTCTTGCATTCTAATTTCACCTGATCATCATTGTGAAGTGTTGTTTGCCTGCTGCCAGGTCACTGTTATAGTAGATGCTTCTGAAGCAGAGGAATTTTCTGAAGTAGCATCCAAACCTCTCAAGTCCCTGCCATATGATACCCCAGGGCAAACATTTGTGGCTTTCGAGAAACCAGAAGGAGTCCCTGCTGTTGGGAAATTCTCAAACACGTTGAGGTTCATTGTTAAAGAGGTATATTTCTCCTGAATTGTTTTGGAAACAAATCTGGATGGAATCTCTATGTCTATGACTTTGAGGTATACCAGCCATGTCACTTGTGTGAAGCATCTTGACTAAGCCATCTCATTTCCATGATAACAGCTGCATCCCAAAAAGTTGTGTAATTATCCTCCAAAAGCTGACTTTTAAGAACTAATTTTTAACCTCTAATTTTGGACCCTTTTTTTCTAAACTATATAATTCAGCTGCAGTGTTAAATTCCAGACCCAACCAAACTAAACAACAGGCAGAGGGAATGACTTGTTAACAACTCCTTTGCAGCCTTACCTCCCAAAGGAAAAAAAAATCTGATTCTTTTCTTTCCATCTGTAAACGGCTCTGATTCTGAAATGTAGTGCCTTCTAACTTGCCTAATATGTTTGTACAATCCATCTTTCTGTCAATGCACTGTGATGATTCTCTGGTGATTCACCAGGTTGATCCATCTACTGGTGAGGCTGAAGATGATGGCGTCGAAGACGAATACCAGCTAGAAGACCTTGAGGTTGTTTCAGCTGATTATGTGCTAAAAGTAGGAGTATCCAACTTTAGGAATGCCTGGGAGAGTTTGGGACCAGATTGTGAAAAGGTAGATGAATATGGTCTTGGACCAAGGGAAAACCTGGCTGAAGCTGTAAATACAGTCATTGACCTACTCGGCATGCAACCTTGCGAGGTTTGTCTTATGGTTTTACTCAACTCGGTCTCAACATTTCTGTTAGAACTCTATAAAACAGGGCATACTTTTATAGCTTACCTGATTCATATATGGTCAAACATTTTCCTAACTACTGTGCGATATATCTGCGGAAGCTAACTGTTCTATGATTTTCTTCCCAGGGCACTGAGGTGGTCCCAAGCAATTCAAGATCGCACACGTGTTTATTATCTGGTGTTTACATTGGTGGTGTAAAGGTTCTTGTTCGGTTGTCATTTGGAGTCGATGGGCCAAAGGAGGTTGCAATGAAATTGGCTGTTAGGTCGGAAGATATATCTGTCAGTGATGCAATTCATGAAATTGTTGCAAGTGGCTAAGCTTTGTTAGATGGGCTGAAGACTAGTAGTCCTCGTCACGGCAAAACGGAAAGCTATTATTTCTTTTTCTTTTTTGTACTTAGTAAACTTGGTCTGTCAGAAGTGCGAGACATTCTTCAAGGAGTCAGTCCGCTTAGGGAATTCGACCACTAAAATTGTCTTTCCCTTCCTTTTTTTTGATACATTTTTTTTTGTGTTCAAAGCAAAGAGTCGATAGTCTAGTAGTTACCCAAACCTGCTCCGTATATTTTGCATATTGTCAAAGTGATCTTTCAGGTACTTCATGATTGTTGTATTCATTCTAAATTTTGCGATCAAGAAAGTTCATTCTTAGTGTGATTGTAGAAGTAATACTAAGACTCGCACTACTTTGGATTGAATTCACAGTTTCTCACATAATTGCACAGGAAAGGCTTAATGATCGCAAGCAAGTGAATAAATAACTAAATGAGATCACCTATTGCTGTAAAGACGGTCACCACTTGCCATTCGCTTTACTGAAAAGAAAGATAAATAGGGTGCTGTACAGAAAATCATGAATTAAGAAATAGAAAATTTCATTTCCATTTAGCATAAAATCTTTGATCACTCCACAGCAACATTCTTTTCAAAGGCATGGTAACATTTCTTTCTTTGAGATGCAAATGTCTAGGCACAATCCTGTTTCTAAGGCTGAAAGCAAAGTACTGAGGGAACAGTTTCAGTTCCTGGATATCCCTCCTCATCTCTTCCACCAAATACACATATTTTGGCCACAAGTTGTGTTCAATGCTGTAACCAAATATAGCAGGAAATCTAGCACAAAACTTAGCTGATTCTTCATAGGAAAACCCAATACCTTGCAAAAATCTAACCTTTTCTTCCAATTTATCAACTCGGGTATTAAGAAGATGAGCATTTAAGGTTGTCGGCAAGTTCAAATTTCCAATGTCTAGTTCTTTAAGATAAATCAGTGTTGGTCTCAAACAGAAGGGGACATTGGATTCAAGAATTTGAGGGCATCTAAGAATTAAACCTCGAGTGTCTTCTGGGGTTGCAGCCAAATCAAATTTGAAGAATTCAAATACAGATTCAACATGGGCAGGACTAAATTCAGGTAAAAATACTTGATTACAAACAAGAGCTATTCTTGATATATCAGCTTCGGAAAATCCTTGGGAATTTAGGAGGTTCACAATTGATAAAATATGGGAAAGGGATTCCGGTGATGGGTTTTTGTAGGTTTTGTTTCCTGGCTTGATAATGCCGAGGGATTTTAGATAACGGAGATTTTCACGATGAGAAGTGCGAAACCTTAGGAGGAAAGGAGGGTTTGGAGATGAAGAAAAAGGGATATTTGTGGCAGAAATGAAGAAGCAGATTTTTGTATTTGGGATAGAAGAGGAAAGAAACATAGCTTCTTTCCTTCTGTCTTTGGTTCTTTAGCCACATTTATCTACATTGTCTATTTGTCATGTGGCTCCATATATACCTAATCGTTAGTTATGACAATTGTTTACTCTTGCTGCCGTCGGGATAAATCTGACCCCTTCCCCTCTTACGTATATAGGATATTTTAAGAAGTGAATATCCTTCTTAGTAGCAGGGTCCGGGAAAAGAATAAGGAAAGTTATTTCACTATATTTTTGACCAGGGACAGGGCCTATCACAAGAATATTTTTTTTATTGGGACGATAGCTCTGAAAAGACAAATTGCCGATCTTTTCTTTCATCTCGAAAGAAATACGATCGGGAGGAACTAATTCAAATCCCTCCGATAAAATAAGAACAACAGTTCTTTTATTATTAAAATGGTGAAATAATGCATTTTGACATATTGCTCAAAAGTCCACTTATATTTTACTTCTTAAAAGGAAAGGAACAAATATTTCGGAGAAAATGACATAGGGAGTAACAAATATGTTTCTCTTTTTATTTATTCGCTAAAATAGAGAGTAAAGATATATTGCACCTGTAATATCTAGTATAAGGAAACAAGAGTTTTAATAAAGTTTCTTTCAACTAATTAATCTATGTTTTATTATTCTTCCACGGAATTCTCCTTGACCTTGTACCATTCTAATCCCCAAAAAGTAAAAATCTTGGGTTCTAATCGTATTCTAGGTTGTATTGCACCAATTTTGCCCTTATGCCATTAAAAGCAAGTTAACAATATTACCAACTATACACATGTATATAATAATATACATATACACTTGCACAGGCACACACATACATAAAATTGTATTGAGTGGGAATATTCTCAAATATGATAGAAAGCCAGAAAACAACGAACATTTTTACTAAAGACTCTTGTTAACCGGAGAGCTAATGTTCGTGCCTAGGCTGTTCTATCAACTGACCATTTCAGTATCTCAACAGCTTTTAAATGGTGGCAAAAGAATAGCTAGTTTCCATTCTTCAAGCGTCTATTAAAGAATTTTAATTACAGAAGCAGCTGAAGCCATCAGACAATTTTGAAAACAAACAGGCTATCTTTACAACTGGTGCTGATCCAGTAATATTTGTCATTTTCATATGATTGCACATATGATCACAAGTGGAACAGTTTGGTTTCTCTGCCTGATATATTAACTGGAATACAAGAGATCTACAGGTTATGACAATGCCAAAGGAAACGTGAATATAGGCTAGCTATGAAAGAAAATGAGAATGAAAAGGGACAGGAATTAAATGACAGAATGAGGTGTTTCATCATTCAGATCACACTTCTGTGCCCTCCAAAAGCCCAAATCTGCCAAAAGGAAGAAGGAATTTAAGATCTTGTTATAAACGCATACAGATCTAACAACAATCAGAACAGTAGAATACTTAGGAAACTGAACTGTGATGCAATCATAGGAATCTATTGCGGGGAAAACAAAAGAGATGAGCATCATTTGATTGTAAATCATTTCTTTCAGGTAATTACTTGATATTCAAGGCTAAACATCATGAAGTCTAATTCAAAGGGCAAAGCTGAGGCCCCAAATTTCAAGGTACTGGTTTCTCAATGAGAACAGGGTTATTATTTAAATAAATTCTTCCTGCATGCACATAACTCTATAAATTAAATGGTTCTAATATATTAGATTTCTTCAATTCATTATATTTTGCTTGATGCTTGAAAATTTAATTTTGGTTTCTCGTTCATTAGAAAAAGAAAACCACTCCGAAGCTTACCTTCAGGTTTGTATCCCAACTTCCTGTACATAAGGCGCTCCCATCGGCTGACAGTCCCAGGCAACTTATTCGCCCTTCATGAGAGTTTTGAACTGCTCCCAAGTTTAGGACCACCTATTGAGTCAAAGAGTAAATGCAAGAATAAGGCTGATGCCAAAGAAGAAGAACAAAGACATCATAAACATAAACATGCCCAAACAATCAAACTATAAGAAGTGAAAATGCTATCCCAAAAGGAAAATGATAATAAATTTGAATGTTACTTATCAGAAGGTTGCATGGAATGCTGTTGAAAAAGAAGAGATATCTATGAATATACTTGGACCAAGAATTATCTCAAAATGTTTGCAAACAATAATTTCCAGAATGATAGAGGTTTTTTTTTCTTCCGAGAAATGACTTAAAAGCAAGATGCGACTTTCGTGTACCTTTGCTAATAGGGTGTCCCACACATAACAATCACCATTTGAGTACCCGACAAAGAGAAGACGGCCTGAGATAGAAAATGCCATGGAAGTCACATGAGGGATATCACCATCACCATGCGGCTGGTAGTACACTTGCAGCTGGTGTCCAGTCCTAATGTCAAATAATCTGCAGGTTCCATCATCTGAACCAGTTCCAAATCTATTACCATCAGGGAAGAACTTTACAGTAATAACATCTCCCTCATGACCATGAAATGTTCGTTGTGCTCGACTAGCAACTCGGGTGTCCCATAGTCGAGCAGTTGAGTCACAGGACCCAGACACAAACAGTCTGGGATTTGATGAACTAATTGAGACACTGGATAAATGGAAAAGAAACAAGATTACTTCCCATAATATATGCAGAAAAAATGTTTAACATAGTTCAATGACAGAGGTAAAATATTTGCATAGTCAATTGATCACCAACTTACCTTAGTACATCTGCAGTGTGCCCGGATTGAAACTCACCTCCAAAGACAGAAGTTCTTAAGCCAGTAGTTATATCCCAAAGGACACATGTTTGATCACCAGAACTAGTTATTAGGTGAGTATCCTCATCTGGCACATACTGACAGGAAGACACATACCCCTTATGCCCACTAAGCATTCTTGATACAGGATGGTTCCCATCCTTATCGATCGGTGAATTTAAGTTGAAGATAGAGCAGACACTGTCAAGGCCACCGCAGGCAACAGACTGCCCACTAGGAGAGAAGGCGCAGGTCATAACCCAAGCACATGGAAGCTTAATTGCATGGGTTTTCTGGCTTGTGAGAGCATTCCACACTATTAATCTGCCATCTTGGGATGCACTGACTATACGATTCTTTTCTGGAGTCCAATCCAGTGAATATACCTGCAGAATAGTTTGTAAGATTTTGCTCATAAAACCTCACAATTAGTAAGCAATACTCGATTTATATTATGATATCCAACATACATCAACTAAGTTGTCGTGGATTATGATGTTTCCTTATGGTCATATAACATACTCTTAAGTATGAAAATTCCTTATTTACTTGCTTTAGCCTCTCCATCAATACATTATTCAGATACATCAACAAAGTTCTTAGAGGATATTATACACACCACATTTTTTCAATTTATTTAATGATTACTGGTACTTAAAGGTGATTTTGTTTTGTTAGTTCAAGATGAATATGATGTTTCTTAATTAACTTTGGTCTCTGTATGGGTGAAGTCTCCAATTGATCTTACATTCATGGTCTAATAGTTATTACTATAGCCGCCCTTAGAAAAGCAAACTGGTTTCACTAACAGCTTCCAGCTAATTAGCTTGACTTCACAATCATCTTTGCTCAGTCTCCAAGTTTCTGAGTGGAAGATAACTAACTAGTTGACCAAGTATTAATCCAAATTCAGCAGACACGACATCGGAGAATCAAGTAGTTTAACATCGTGGTCAGCTCTTCTTAAACTCATGCACAGTTCAAAAATGTTTGCCAGCTTCCTACATGTTGTGGGCATAAGCTTGCAGTAAGATTTTTAAAATACTTGCTTTGATATACCACTAACTGTAAAAATCTAACAACCTGTTGTGAATGATACAACCAACGTGGATGCTGATGTGGACACTGACTCAGCAGAGGCCCACGTGATTCCACATCAGTCTGTTTTGAGGAGAAGCAAACGCGTGAGGCAGTCTTCAAAGAAGTTAGAGGATTTTGTGGTGCAAGGCAAGGGGAGAAAAAGCGTGAAGAGGACTGGTGCAAGGTTTAGAATAAATAACAGGAAGAATAGTGCATTAGGCAGGCAATTTATTATGTGAAGTCTGTAATTCTCATCCCCTTCTTCTAGTCTCTCATCTCCTTCTACTATGTCAATTTCCAGCCCTTTCAAGCATTCAGTTCCTTGTAATTTCTCTTAGAGGAATACAACTATCGAGTTTATTGGTTCGTGGATTGTGCTGCTTGAATTTCAGTTTGTTTCATTGGTGCTTTCATCCAGAGGTCACTCATGGAGGACCAAAAGTTACTCAAGGCTCTAGTCGACGATTCGGTTCACGAAGTCAAAGACTCAGTGTTTAAGGAACTCTCTGAGATTCGTGGTCTTCTAATGAAGGTTGTTGGTAACAGACTGCCGGCAGGACGAGAACCGGCGACAACCACCCTCCGCCACAAGCCAATGGAGTTCGGTCGCTTTTGTGGTGAGAATTCGAAAGCCTGGTTGTTTCAAGCGGAGTGCTATTTTGATCACTATGGAATTGCTGAAGATGAGAAGCTCGCTATAGCATCGTTTCACCTCGATGGCGAAGCTTTAGAGTGGTACCGCTGGTTGTTTTGAAATAAGCAGCTAGCCGGATGGGCACATTTTGCAGGGAAGGTACGCGTTCGTTTCCTTCCAAAGGGGCTTGAATCAGTTGAGGGACGGCTGCCTAAGCTCCGGCAAATTACCATTGTATCGGAGTTGCAGAGCCGTTTCGAGAAGGTGGCGAACGAGACTGATGACATCTCTGATAGGCTCATGGTCCGTTAAACGCTGCGTGATGACATTAAGAACTCGGTTTTGGCCCATCGGCCCACTACGTATAAGGATGCATTAAAGTTAGCCCACATCCATGAGCAGCGGATTCTCAGTGAAAAAGGACCGACCCAACTCGCGTTTGCCAACAAAACACCCCCATTATTACTGAACCCTAGACCGTCGTCATTTCACAGAACACCCACGACTCATGTGTTCACCGTTTTGACTCCTCAAACACCCAACTGACCACCCCTAAAACGATTGACTCATGCTGAATTCAAGAGCCAACGTGAGCGGGGTCTGTACTACAATTGTGATGAGAAGTATACTGCTGGCCACAAGTGCAAGGTTCCTCCCCAATTGATGCTTCTCACTAATGGCTCCGATTTTGACCCAACGATGCCGGAAACCTTTGTTTTCGATGATATTTTGGCCGAGGACCTGCAATGTTTGGAGGTACAGGAGCATGCTGCTATTTCTTACCATGCTCTCGCCGGTGGCAGTTCGGGTATCACCCTCTGTTTTACTGGACGGGTGAATGGATCAGCGGTCAAGGTGTTGGTTGACGGTGGCAGCACCCATAATTTTGTTTAAGCATCACCTATGTACCCACCTTCTCGGTGGTGGTGGGAAGCGGCCAGCGACTGCCCTACAATAGTGTTGCACGCCAAGTATCATTGTCTATTCAAGGAAGTGTTCTTGTCTTGGACTTGTATTTGCTGGCCGTTCATGGAGCAGACGTGGTCCTCAGTGTTTCTTGGCTAGCTACCTTGGGGCAGGTGGTGACAGACTATGCTGATCGTCTATTTGAATTCACGCTCAATGGAGCCGTTGTCAGTTGGAAGGGTGAAGAGCCGGTAGAAGCACACCAGTTCAACTGTATAGTTTGAGGTGGTACACAGCTACAGATGCCATTTCCTCATATTTTTGTTTACAAGTGGTACCATCAGATGTTCCTACTTCCGCTGTTAATCAGATTGCGCCAGCACCACCACCAACAAATATGTTGCCCCCTGAACTGCACCAGCTCTTAAATTCATTTTGTGATGTCTTCCAGAAGCCTCATGGGTTGCCTCCTAGCAGGCCACAGGACCATGCGATACACTTGGATCCTAGGGTTGGTCTGATAAATGTCAAACCATATAGGTATCCATACTTTCAGAAGCGTGTTATGGAACAATTGGTATCAGATATGCTCAAAGATGGAGTAATAAGGGCGAGCACCAGTCCTTTCTCTTCTCCAATTCTCCTAGTCCGCAAGAAGGATGGAACCTGGAGATTTTGTGTTGATTATCGGGCTCTTAATGCAGTAACTATAAAGGTTCCCTATACTAACGATTGATGAGCTTTTTGATTAATTGAATGGCGCAGTTTATTTTTCCAAGCTGGATCTGCTATCTAGGTATCACCAGATCAGGGTACAACCGGAAGATGTGGCCAAGACTGCGTTTCGCACACATGAAGACCATTATGAGTTCTTAGTAATGCCTTTTGGCCTTTCTAATGCACCCTCCACTTTCCAAGCTGCGATGAATGAAATGTTTCGTCCGCACCTCTGCAAATTTGTCCTAGTCTTTTTCAACGACATCTTGATCTACCGTCCATTGTGAAAGGCTCATTTCGAACATCTGCGTTCAGTTTTATCCTTGCTCCATCTACACCAATTGGTTGTCGAGCGAGCTAAGTGTCTGTTCGGACAGACCACAGTGGAATATCTTGGGCATGTTCTGTCTAGCGGGGGACTGAGTGTCGATCCCAGTAAGATAGTCGCATTCAGCAGTGGCCCGTGCCCAAGAATGTCAAGTAGGTGCGCAGTTTCCTTGGTCTTGCGGGATATTACAGGCGCTTTATCCATCATTATGCTGCTATAGCAGGGCCACTTACAAATTTATTAAGGACGGACACATTTGTGTAGAGCATCTCCGCGCAAGCTGCTTTTGAAACATTAAAGGCCAAACTCAATGCCACACCAGTACTAACCTTGCCAGATTTCTCTGAGGAATTTGAGCTTGAAACAAATGCTTTGGGCCAAGGCATAGGGGATGTCTTGTCACAAAATGGACACCCCATTGCTTATTTTAGTAGGAAATTGAGCACTCGAATGCAAGGAGCCTCCACTTATCATCGCGAAATGTATGCCATTACGCAAGCAGTAGGAAAATGGCGACAATATTTGCTTGGTAGGAGGTTAACCATTTATACTGATCAGCAGTCCTTGCGGAGCTTTACTAATCAAACCATTCAAACCCTGGAGCAGCAGAAGTGGCTTACAGAGTTAGTGGGATATGATTTTCAAATTGTTTATCGCCCTGGATGACTGAACCTGCCATATTCATCACCTCGTCCCAGTGTTATGAACTTGAGCATGAACTACGGGCCTTGAATAGAAGTGATCCTAAGTTACTACACTTGCAAAAGGAACTTGCAGAGCAACCTGAGATAGTGTTTTGGATAGCGTGCGGCGACAAATAGCGACGAGGGCCCGCTTCACAAAGGCGAGAGGCGAGAGGCGCGCAGCGAAGCGCTCGCCTTTTTGAGTGAAGCGACAATTTATACAAAAACATAAAATATTTTATATATATATATATATATATATATATATAGAAAACTAAAAACTCAATAACAATAATATATTAATAAATATATCAATGCAAAAATTAAAAACTCAATAGATACTCATAGTAGATTCATAAACTAAAGTCTAAGGGGTCGTTTGGTACGAACACAAGTAATGCAAGGATTAGTAATGTAGGGATTAGTAATGCAGGGATTGTAGCGCTGGGATTATTTTTTATCAAGTGTTTGGTTCATTGTATTAAAAAATAGCTATGCAATGTATAATCTAAGCTTGTGTTTGGTTTAAAACTGTACAAAATCTTCTTTACAATTATACCCTTGAATATTCTTTTTTCTGTATATAAAGAAATTTAGAAAAAGGGTTTGAGGGGCGGTTTAGTAATTTTAGGGTCTTATCTAGGTATAATTAATGCAGGGATTAGTAATCCTTGATTTCCTTGGTATTAGCTAAGCCCTCCTATGAGGTATAAGTAATCCATGTATTAGGTATGCATAAATTGAATTGAGCAACCAAACATTGTATTGGACGGATTAAATTTTTATATAGGTATTATTTTACTTAGTACAGCCTACCAAACGACCCCTAAAAGTCTAAAACAAGCAACATCTATTCTTCTTCAAGATTTTCAAATTCTAGAACTTCATGAATGTTAGCATTATATTGTCTATCATTTTCTTCATCCTCGGAGTCTTCATCAGAGCAAAAAAAATAGAACCTAAAAAGAGACTCTACTGCCTCTGCTGCTTAAAAAAAACAGACCCAACAAAAAAAATAAGAGAAAAAGAAAGAGGAAGGGAAGAAAGAAAGAGAGAGCCCCTGCTCTGCTCTGCCTCTGCTGCTGGTCAAAAAACAGAGCACCAAAAATAAGACAAGAAGAAGAAAAAGGAAGAAAGAAAAAAGAAGGAACTACTCACTGATGAAAGAAGAAAGAAGAAGAAAAAGGAAGAAAGAAAAAAGAAGGAACTACTCACTGATGAAAGAAGAAAGAAGAAGAAAAAGAAAAAAGAAGAAGATAGCAATGGTCGAAATCGAAGTGTCGAAGGAAAAAAGAAAAAGACAGCTAAAATTAAAGAAGAAGAAAGTAGAAGAAGAAAGGAGAAGAAGAAAAGAAAAGAAAGTAATCTACCTGGGTTACTGTGTTGATGTCCGATGATGGAGAAGATGAATCTCAAGCCTTAATTTTTGAAGTTGCTGAGCAACGGTCGCTGAAGGAGAAGAAGTGAAAACCCAAGGCCTAATTTTGTATTTTACTCACTGTCGCAGCCTTTCTTCTTCTTTTTCCAAATAGCGTCCCTACACAGCGCCTCTCGTCTCGCAGCGCCTCTCGCTACACAGGCAGAGGGGCACGCTTTTTCTGAATCGCAACGCAACAGACCAAAAAAGCGCAACTGTCGCGCCATGTCGCCACACACTATTAGCGACGTAGAGCTCGCTATTTACAACACTGACCTGAGTCACTTGATGGATATGCTTTTCGTGATGGCATCTTGTTTTACCGAGGATGAATAGTGATACCTTGTGCTTCTCCACTACGCCAAGTTCTGCTGGCTGAGTTCCATAACACTGCACTTGGGGATATGCCGGCATTCCCCGGACTTACCATCGTATAGCGTCGAACTTCTTCTGGAAACAAATGCGCAAGGATGTATTTGTGCTGCTTGTCAAGTTTGCCAGCACATGACGGACACCATACACTCACCAACAGGCCTATTGCAGCCTCTTCCCATTCCGGACTTGGCCTTTGAGGATGGATTTTATTACCTGCCTTCCGCATGTGAAGGGGAAGTCCACCATCATGACTGTGGTGGATAGGTTGATGAAGTATGGCCATTTCATTCCTCTAAGTCCCATAGCTTTAACTCATACAGTCGCACAAGCCTTTATTGTGGATGTCATACGCCTTCATGGACCACCTAGTACAATTGTCTTTGATCGACATCCACGCTTCCTTCACTCATTCTGGAAGGAACTTAACAGGCAGCAAGGCACAACACTTGCTATGAGTACGGCTTATCACCCTTAGACTGATGGACAATCGGAGGCATTGAACAAGTGTGTCAAGCAGTGCCTGCGCTGCTTCGTAGCTGATGCTCCTCATCGGTGGGTGGCCATGCTACCGTGGGCCGAGTATTGGTACAATACTTCTTTTGAGTGATCAGCTGGTATGACGCCATTCCAGGCCCTCTATGACAGGAAACCACCTAGGATTGCAAGATATATTTTTGGGAGCAGTACTAATGATTTGGTTGAGGCGTGCATGCTTGATCGAGATGAGGTCATTGAACTTCTCAAGCATAATCTGATAAGGCTAAAATTCGTATGAAGAAGGTGGCTGACAAACATCGCACGGAACTCACCTTTGTTCCTGATAATTGGGTCTTGTCAAACTCAAACCATATCGCCAAAATACAGTGCGCAATCACCAACATCCAAAGCTACGCTCTCGTTATTTTGGTCCCTTCAGAGTGGTCAAACGCATTGGCGAGGTGGCCTACAAGCTCCAACTTCCTGACTCTGCCTGTATACACCCCGTGTTCCATGTCTCATGCTCAAACGCTGCGTTGGCACACCTAAGTCCCAGATTACGCCCCTAGACCTGTCTAATGTTGCTCAACCAGTTGAGTCCTTGTCATAGAACCTTGAGAACAAGGTTCTTTTCTAGGAGGAGAATATTGTTGTGAATGATACAACCATCGTGGATGCTGATGTGGACGCTGACTCAGCAGAGGCCCAGATGATTCCACATCAGTTCGTTTTGAGGAGAAGCAAACACGTGAGGCAGTCTTCAAAGAAGTTAGTGGATTTTGTGGTGCAAGGCAAGGGGAGAAAAGCGTGAAGAGGACTGGTGCAAGGTTTAGTATAAATAACGGCAAGAATAGTGTATTAGGCAGGCTATTTGTTATGTGAATTCTGTAATTCTCATCCCCTTCTTCTAGTCTCATCTCCTTCTTCTATGTCAATTTCCAGTAATTTCCCTTTCAAGCATTCAGTTCCTTGTAATTTCTGTTGAGGAATACAACTATAGAGTTTATTGGTTGTGGATTGTGCTGCTCGAATTTCAGTTTGTTTCACAACCATTAGCCAAGAAGAGTAAAATCCACCAAAGCATAGAATCTTTTATCCTATTCTTAAATATCATGGTACTAACTAGTACTCCCTTTCTCCCTTTTTTACATGACTGTGTTTGACAGAATGAGAAGCTCAAGATGTAAATCTAGCTTATTTATCACATTACTGGTAGGAGAACAAAATACTATAGTAATAGTTAAAAAGTTGGTTTCATAAATATATCACATCAAAAGACAAAATTTGTCAAGTTAAATGAATTCCGATTTAGTTGTCAAATTTATGGATCAAACACTTTGTATGTCCCAGATGAAAAGAGTGTTAGAAAAATTGGGACATATAAAGCATGAATTTATTTGTATTCTTTTTGGGATAGGCAACAAATGTGCAAATACAGACAACTATTGGAACAAAATAAGGAAAATAAAGTGCAAATACAGACAACACTTGGAATAAAATTCACAAATTGGTGAAAGTATCTACCTTTCCAGTGTGTCCTTGCAGGATCCTACAACAAACCAGATCTGTTGGGCCAAAGGTGACCGGAGTTTTACCTTGCGACCTTGCATACCCAGATACTGCCAAAATTTAAAAAAAAATAAAAACGAAAAATCAGATCTCTAAACAATAGCAACTTAAAACATCAAAAACAAAAATAAATGAGGAATGGAAGCAAGAAATAACCATCAATATCGAGTAATTGGAGACGCTTCTGCTTAAGTTTTTCACGGAGATCATTTACAGTCTGTGTAGCGGCCATATGCCGCTCTTTCAGCTCTGCCACTGACATTTTTAAGGAAATTCAAACATAATTCTTCTGAAAATCTCAATATCGTGGAAAAGGGGTTGATTAAATTAGGGTTTTTTCCTGAAGAGGAAAGGAGAAAAGGAGAGAACGAGTCAGGCTGAGTCAGTGGCGAGTCACGGAAGTTGGTGGTGGGCGCGTGGTGGTGGATGGTTATCAGCCTTTTACAGATTGCTGTTTGACTGATAGCCGCCGGGTCCACGCTGTATGACGTGGCGGCGTGACATGTTTGGTGTTCTAATGGGGTCCACAACGACTTCGTTGACAGCGACTCTAAGTTCTTTTTGGGCTTCCGGCCCAATTGAAAGTCTCTTTCGTTAAGTCGTTGACCCATTAGGATTAATTAACTACCAAATCATAAACAAAGCAATTCTTTCTTATACGTAACATAAAAATATGTAGTAAAAATTGCACTGCGGCATCTTATTTGGTCGCCTCTATTTAATTTATATTTATTTTTTTAATTTTAATTTGTACTCATTTCTTAAATAACTTAAGGCCTCTTTCTCCTCCTCCTCCTCCTCCTCCTTTTTCTTCTTCAGGTGACAATGATTTTATATGGTGGTTGTGAACATATTTTAATATTTATGATGTTTTACAATTGTGAGCTATTATTACATTTTATTTTTTACTATTTCTTAAGGTTTCTTCTGCTTTTTCTTAATTGCAAACTGGGTTCATTAGATTTATTATTGTTTTTGACAAATTGATGACTGGGGTTTGTTCCTGATGATATTTGGAGGTTATATTTCAAATTTGAGCTCAATTGGAGTAGATTTAGGTATTAAATCGTATATTGGATTGTTATAATTCGAAGAACAAATTTTTGTTTTTAGGCAATTTGCATTTCAGGCCTATTTGGTCGTAAGTGCATAAAAACGTTGGTTGCACTTCAGACCTTTTGGCCTTAAGTGCATCTGAAGTATAATTTTTCACTCCAGACTTATTAGCCTTAATTATAGCAAAACATTTGTTGCACTTCAGACCTTTTGGCTTTAAGTGCATATGAAATGCAATTTTTCACTTCAGACTTATTGGCCTTAAGTGTAGCAAAACGTTTGTTGCACTTCAAACTTTTTGGCCTTAAGTGCATCTAAAATGCAATTTTTTACTTCAGACTTATTGTCCTTAAGTGTAGCAAAACGTTTATTGCACTTTAAACCTTTTGGCCTTAAGTGCATCTGAAATGTAATTTTTCACTTCAGACTTATTGGTCTTAAGTGTATGAAACAATTGGTTACACTTCAGATCTATATGGCCTTAAGTGCATTTGAAGTACGACTTTTCACTTCAGACTTATTGGCCTTAAGTGAATGAAAACGTTTGTTGCACTTCAGAATTTTTGGCATTAAGTGCATCTGTAATGTAATTTTTCACTTCAGACTTATTGGTCTTAAGTGCATCTAAAGTGCAATTTTTCACTTCAAACTTATTAGCCTTGAGCGCATTAAACCATTGGTTGCACTTCAAACCTATTTGGCCTTAAGTGCATTTACTATTTTTTTTAACTTCAGACCCGATAAATCCGAAGTTGATTGTAAAGTGGGCACGCTTATAAACTTTTTGCAAAATGAGTATAGATGCAAAAGCCCCAAATACATTTTGGGATTAGTATACTCCATTCGTTTTAGTTTAGGGAAAAAAATATAAATAGCCAGGCCCACACTATAGTTTACTTTCAGATAGCCATAAATTGTCTAGCCCCATAGTTCAAAAAATAGAAAGGGAAAAAATCCCTCAATAAATAGTGGCTTTTCATCTCCGAAGATCAATCCCCAAAAATGTGAAATTTCGGAATATGAAGGTCAAACAGATTAAGTTTTAGTGTGAATTCGGGCATAAGATTTTTAAAAATTTTAAAATAAAATTTATATATTTAAAAATTACATAAAAATACTATAAATCAAAATAATTAACAGTTTAAAATATCTAAAAGTACTTATAAAAAATATGATAAAAGAAAACTTTATCTAAATCCCCAAATAGTAATAATGTCACAACAAATAAAACAGATAGAGTATATTATATGAAGAATCCAAAAGGAGGACACGTTTTTAGCTAAACCTCTGATTTTAAATGGGAAAGAAAGAAATATTCAAAGAGGAACATTTCTAACTTAAGCTCTGATTTGTTTTAAAGAAGACCCCAGTTTCAAACAATTAACCTAATTAGGGAAGGAAAAATAAAAGAGAAACAAACATATATTAGTAAAATGCAAAAGAAGCTGTGGATTTTCTGGTGGAACACTACCATTTTAGCAGAGGGCGTACGCATAATTTTTTGTAAGTGATGTTAATATTTATATTAGAGTAAAAAATAAATAATATTAATTATTATCTTACTTAACAAGAAATAGCCTTAGTCCATTAACTTTATAGAGTCTTAAGTTAGAAGAGGTCGTGAGTTTAATTATTCCTTACCACAATTTTTAGCAATAGAAACTCTCTCAGATATTTAAAAAAAATATGATCTAGTTGTGATTTGAACATCTGACCTCTTAGAAAAAAATATCAAGAATTTAATCAATGTGCCTAGCAACAATATATGTCAAGCGGTGTTTTTTTTTTTTCCTTATTACCGTACTGGATTATTATATATATTTCGTAAAATTTTTCGACGAAGCGGTGTCAACGCATGCTTCCGCCCCTAAACTTTGGCAGTCCTCTTTCTACTCCTCATTTTCTTCAAAAGAAATTTTCCGCTACTCATTATCACTGCAAATAAGATAATACTATTAAGCAATACGGAAGTTCACATAGAACAGGTGAAATTCACTCATCAGCTGTTACATTATTTTTTACATAAATGCTGTCAGTTATAGCAACTAATGACTTTGTGCCTTTGTCCTTGTTCTTTTTCTTCTTGTTGTTTGGTAGGGTGCATAAGAATAGTAGCGAATAAGGTGTATTAGTAATATATATATTAGATGCAAGTATTAGTTATGCAGAGATTAGTTGTTATCCACTATTTGGTGTAGCGTATTAAAAATCAAAACGTATTGCATAATTTTTAAGAAAATTAGTTGCTTACAAAAGTGCCATCCATGTTTTTTAGCTTTAAAAGATTTTAAGGATAATCTGGTCTTTAGTCATGCTAATGCATGCATTAATAGCCTTGGTATGCTAATACCATGATTTGTTATGTATTAATTATACATAGAATAATACCAATTATGTTGTATAACTAATACTTACATTAGTAATATATAGGTTCAAAAAGTGTACCAAACAAGGGATTAGTAATACCAAAAGCTAATGCATGCATTATTTTCTCTAATGCATCCGACCAAATACCGTATTACTCCCTTCGTCCAATTTTTCAGCTATCATTTTAGTTCTTTTCACGTTCATTAGGAAAAATAGTAGTATTAAAAAAACTCTCAGTCCTTTAATATCAAGAGTATAGTTGAAAACAATTAACAAGTTTAATCTTGAAATAAATTTTTTGAGCCAAATGTCACGTCCTTAGTCGTTAACTAAGTACACGTGCGGCACTTGACAACTTGCTTACGATCTTGCACAACTTGCTCATGTTCTTGCTATGCCAAGTCAGCCTTACTACACTCAAGATCGCTAAGAGAATGGTAGAAAGAACACAAGAGATTTATTAAAGGAAGCTTTGTATTGGAGAGAACTTGAATTGTTTGCTTGGTGAATTACACATGTATGACCCTCTTTATATACTAGTCTCCTAGGGGCTAGAATGTAAATATTAATTTTACACAAGTCCTTAATATTTACAAGATAAGGGCTTTTTCTAAAATTCTCTACAAGCCTAGAAGATTCCAAGGACTTTCCTAGCAAATCCATAGGGATCTAGGGTCTTCCAAAGGAAATGTCCATACTTTTCTAGAATCTTCTCACAAATGCTAGCCTTCCTCCTATGTAATCTTCCACATGGCTTTAATATATGCCAAATGGCACCTATGTGGCATGATGACATGGGGGGTCATCACACTCTCCCCCACCTAATGTTGCGACAACCGTGGCGCAATGCTGCTGCATAAACTCTCGGATTTTATCTTTGAATTGCCATAAGTCTTCATATCGTTCCCATGTGGCCTCCTCCGATGATTGCCCCTTCCAATGGACGAGGAACATAGCGGTGGCCTTTTGCCCTTGTTTTCGCCTGGCCTGGTAATCCATGATAGCCTCAATTTCCCTATCATGTGAGGAGGTGATAGTCATAGGCGCTCGACTTGATTGGCCCCTACTCGGGTCATCCTTATCTTCATGATATGGCTTAAGCATGTTGGCATGGAAGATGGGGTAGATCTTAAGATACGATGGCATGTCAAGCTTGTATGAGATATTGCCTACCTTAGCGACGATCTTAAATGGCCCCTCATACTTGCGAATCAGATTCTGATGCACGCCCCGTAATGCCTTGAACTTTCTTGGGTTAAACTTTACCATGACCATGTCCCCAACTCTATAGTCCATGGGACGTCGCTTACGGTCTGCAAACTTCTTCATCTTCTTAGCTTCCCTAGTACTTAGCAATGTCAAGCTGCTCCTCCCATCCTTTGGCCATATGATAAGCCCCCAAACTCTTTCCCTCGAACGCGGCTGGTAATGAATGTGGAGTTTGTGGTTGTTGGCATGTGGCTAGCTCAAACGGTGTCCGCCCCGTGGACTCACTCCGCTGCAAGTTATAAGAGAATTGGGCGATGTCTAGGACCCTTGCCCAATCTTTCTAATGCATGATTACATAATGCCTCTAGTAGCATTTTAGTAAGGCATTGACCCGTTTCGTTTGTCCATCCGTCCGTGGGTGAAAACTGGTAAAAAAGTGCAGTTTCGTGCCAAGTATGTCGAATAACTCTCTCCAAAAATTTCTAGTAAAACGGAGGTCTCGATCACTAATAATATGCCTTGGTAAGCCCCAATACTTCACCACGTTCTTAAATAATAGTTTGGTGGCTTCCTTGGCAGTGCAACCTAGTGAGGCGGGCATGAAGGTGGCATATTTGAAAAATCTATCCATCACCACCATAATGGTACCATAACCATCGGACTTCGGTAGTCAAGTGATAAAGTTCACATTCACGCTCTCCCATGGACGTTCTGCAACTGGTAGTGGCTCCAAAAGTCCTCCGGTTTTTTGTTGCTCAACCTTGTCCTGTTGACAGACAAGACAAGTCTGCACATAACACTCTATATCATCTCGCATGCATGGCCAATAGTAGACTGACTCAACCAAGGCCCTAGTGCAACGTTGGCCTGGATGACCAGCCCACGTTGTGTCATGACTCTCCCTTATGATCCGTCGTCTAATGTCTCCAAACTTAGGCACGTAGACCCGCCGACCTGTGGTAAGCAGTAGTCTTCGACCAAAAAACGTCTCATATTCCCCTGGTTGGCTAACTCGATAAGTTGTTTGGCTGCTTGATCATGCTGCATTCCTTCTTTTATAGCCTCACGAATGTCCCATCTTGTTGAAGTGATTGCAGCAAGTTCGACTTTCCGGCTTAAGGCATCGGCTACAACGTTACCTTTGCCCGGCTTATACTCCAACACATAATCAAATTCAGCTAAGAAATCCTGCCACCTAGCCTGTTTTGGTGTGAGCTTCTTCCGCGTCTGAAAGTAGCTAGTAGCTACATTGTCAGTCTTGACCCCGAACCTCGACCCGAGCAAATAATGTTGCCATGTACGAAGGCAATGCACAATGGCAGTCATCTCCTTCTCTTGCACCATGTAACGCTGCTCTGTTTCATTTAACTTGCGGCCCTCAAATACTATGGGATACTTATCTTGCATCAAGACACCCCTAATGGCAAAATCTGAGGCATCCGTATCCACCTCAAATGTCTTGGAAAAGTCAAGTAATGCCAAGACTGGCTCCTCTATTACAAATGCCTTAAGGCCTTCAAACGCCTTTTGATAATGCTCCATCCAGACCCATGGCTTGTTCTTCTTTAGCAACTCGGTCAATGGTGCGGCTTTCGCTGAGTAGCCACTGATGAATCGACAATAGTAGTTAACAAGGCCAAGGAAGGATCTCAACTCAGTTACCTTTATAGGTGCCTCCCACTCCTGGATAGCACGTACCTTAGCCTCGTCCATGCATAACTCGCCATTGATAATAACATGGCCTAAAAAGTGCACCTTTGATTGTGCAAACTCGCATTTCTCCCTCTTGATGTATACCTCGTTCTCCCGCAAGACTTGGAAAACCTTTCTTAAGTGCTCCATGTACTCCTCCAAGGTGTTGCCATAGATGACTATGTTGTCTAGGTAGACTACCACGAACTGATCAATGTAGGGATGGAAAATCTTGTTTATAAGAGTGTAAAATGTGACTGGTGCATTATTTAAGCGGAAAGGCATCACCAACCACTCAAACGCTCCATATCTCGTCACACATGCTGTCTTCGACTTATCCCCTTCTGCAATACGAACCTGGTAGTAGCCCTTGCGAAGATCCACCTTGGTAAAGTACTTGGCTTGCCCATGTCTATCGAATAAGTCAGCAATGAGCGGGACTGAGTACTTATTCTTCACTGTGACCTTATTAAGTGCTCGATAGTCTATGCACAAGCGCATCGATCCATCCTTCTTCTTTTGAGGAAAAATACTGATGCCTCGAAAGGTGCCTTTGATGGGCGAATCTGACCAGCATTTAGAAACTCTTTCAATTGTTTCCTGAGCTCCTCTAGCTGGGGCAGTGCCATACGATATGGGGCAAATGCGGGTGGCTTAGCCCTTGGCTCCAACTCAATCTTGTGATCCACCTCTTGCCTAGGAGGCAAGTTCTTAGGCAACTCCTCGGGCATGACATCTTTGTTTCCTCAAGCAGCTTCTCTATGCAAGGCGGCTATATCTCTTGAAAACTCTTGTCTTCCTCCAGACTTGCGATGGTTGCCACAAACGTCGGCTCCCCTCTCTTGATCCCCTTGACAACCTGCATGGCTGAAAGTTGCGCTTGGATTTGTCCGTGTGGCATAGTCATTGTAGGTACCATACAAGATCCTTCTCGCTCCATAACCAAGAGACATTGGAGGTAGGGGTCGATCAAAGTATGACAATGTCTAAAAAACTCTTGCCTCAATATGATGTCAAAGATATCCATAGCAGTTACGGTGAAGTTTGTCATACCTTTCCAAGTTTCCAATTTGACACCAACTCCATTAGCTACCCCACGAACATTCTGTACCTTGGCATTTACGGTCTTGACGCGAGAGTTGGTTGGAGCAAGCTTCAATTCTAGTCTCTTCGCGGCAGCCTCAGTCACGAAATTATGAGTTGATCCAGTATCCACCATTGCACGAGCAGGCTTGTTATCGATGGTGAGATCCACATACTGATTGCCATTCTCGGTAGGTTGGATAGATTGCTTCGTGACAGCACCGCGTAATCCGATCATACCCAACTGTGCGGTTCCCGAACTTTCTCCCTACTGCTACTCCGTTCACGGACCATGGCACTGAGGCTTTTTAGGTCGGGACAATTCCTGAAGTTGTGCGGCCCTCCATATATGTAACATCCCTTCTTCTCGGCCTACGCCTTCTTCTCGGCGTAGCCCTAACGGCCACTCGACTTTCTGGAATCTTGAGTCTTGTAGAATTGTTGTTGTATCTCCTTGCCTTTGCCACAGTCTCCCCCACCTTTGACATTGTTAAACTTTGATTCTTTGCCTTTGCCTTTGTCGTGCTTGTCATGCCTGAAATCCATCAATGATTCGGCCTCCACTATGGCTTGGTCTATATCTGTGACTTGCCGGCGTTGCAACTCCTGCTTAGCCCAATTTTATAACCCGTCCATGAAGTGGAACAACAAATCATCATTGGTCAGTTGGGGATTTGAAGCATAAGGGTAGTGAACTCCTTGACATAGACACGTATATTCCCTGTTTGCTTCAACTCCCTAAGCTTGCGCCTTGCCTCGTACAGGACATTGTTTGGAAAGAACTGTCGCTTAAATTCGGCTTTGAACTGATCTCACGTGCTAATAGTACATAGACCTTTATCCACGTCAGCCATCTTCCTTCTCCACCAGAAAAAAAAGGATATAAACAAATTTTAAAAAAAAAGTATGATAAGAAGAAAAAGAAAAACAAGAAAACTTCAAATCCCACACAATATATTCAGATCTCTAAAGAGAAAACTTCACGTCATGCACAATTTTTGGCCGAATATATAGGCAGTATTTGTTGTCGGTTTGCCTTCGAATGTTTGAGCTTCTGTTGTATGATAATCTATCAAACACAAAAGAACAAAATTAATCGAAACCATCAGCTATAGCAATATATTAACTACATATAATTATACATCCTAATTTAAAATTTTAAATTAAATAGCAAAAAAGATTCTACACTACCGGATAAACTGAAAGGGATGAAATAAATGGGCAAACATATGACATTTGAAAATGATTAAAATTGGGAGATGTGGATATGCTTTTAGATCCTTTTGGGCTTTATAGTCGATATATTTGATAGAAAAATGTATGTGAGGCTATTGAAGTTCCACCAGAAAGAAACGGTTCTTTATTTATGAGGCGTTTCAATTTTGAATAGGTGGAAACGGTTGTTTACTTGATACTATGAATTGACGCATTTATACATTAAATTGGACATAAAGAATAAGAGAAGGCAAAAATTTACTCTCATTATCATGATCTCTATAATAATATCACGTCTTAAAATTTAATTAAGGACCTTATCAAGCTAATCAAACAATTAATAATAACTATGATAAAAGAATATTAGATACCATATATTTTTATATCAAATAGCGTTCACAAAAATATGTTTAAATTATCAATCATGAGACAGGATCTAAAGCATATCTACTATATATCAGCGTAGTCTTAGTAATTAAATTATTGTAGCACTCGTGGCCAAAAGGAAGGCTTTAAGAATAATGATAGTGTCAAAGGAGCTACACATTTTAAGTTTATATAGTTGAAGATCAGCAAAAGGGAAAAAGGGGAGAAGGGGATTATTTATCGATCAATTTATAGTTCCATAAACTAGTCCATCATAATCAAATATATTCAAGTATTTTCTCTGCGTCATAAGCTGCCACCAGGATAAGTACAACCATCGTAACCTAAGAAGAAGAGAGAAAAAAAAGATGTTAGTGACAAAAAGACAGGGCCAATTAATCAAAGTCGCAAATATGGCAGCTACAGCCTTGCAAAGCAAACTGGAGAAACTATCAATTTGTTCAATATTTTGATAGGGTTCTATGGAATTCTTAGGGGTTGCAGACAAAATTGTGCTGGGATTAAAATACTTGGATCGTAGTATTGGAATTAAAACTCTATGGATTGTTTAGTACTTTATAATTTGTTTGGTTCATTGCATTAAAAATAGGACCAATAAACATTGTATAATCCAAAACATGTGTGTGGTTTTAAACTGTATAAATTTGGATAAACCTTTGTTTCTAATTTTGACCTTGAGAATACTGAAAAGGGCTTTGACAGAAGGGCAATTTTATCAATCATTGAATTGTTATTCCACATTGGATGTGGTATAAAATTATATACCAATATTTCAGTATAATTTAAAAAGATAAGATATTTCCTTTACAGAAAATAAAAATGCAAGCATTCGTAACCCCGGTATAACAAACAAGAGGTAACATATTCGATCAAGTACTCAAATGGTGCTGTGGAGAAGTGTTGGTACAACACGAGAAGAAACTTACTAGGATTTGTTGAGGTGAGGGCAGCAGTCTGAGAGAAGTCGCAGTTCCAGGGATTCCTGCCAGCAGTTTGGTAAAGAAGATTCATAGCATAAGCAGCATGCGATGCAACAGTATTTGGTTCAAAGCAGGCACCGCCTGCTTGAATAGGGGTACAGTCAATACCAGCCTGGCTACAGGCATAGTCAAGATTCGCCTGTAATTCAGCATCAGGAGTTCCTGGCTTTGGCATGCACCAAGCAGCTCCTGCTGGTTTTGGTGTTGGGGTAACCGGAGTTACTGGAGTTGTTGGTGTCGTGGGAGTTGTTGCTGGTGCAGGGCTCACTGGAGTTACTGGAGCTGTAGGACTCTAATAAGAGATGCAAAAACAACAAAATAGTAAGGAACTTCAGCATGAATTGAATTTCCCGTATAGCACATGCGTATCATTTGATGTTTGTAACAATGTCATTGTCCTTCATTCACAATGTAGTCTATCCCATCTTATTCTAATACATTGATACGTGCTACATCCTATCCATATTACCAGTCTTTTAAGATTTTGCTACTTCTTAAGGAAAATATTAATAACTTTAATCAAGAAGTTTGTCTAAAGTACCATTTATCTCTCGTAAACATCTAACTTAACTGAAAACAATAGTATAAATGCTCTTTGTTTTCTATTTCGAAACAGATTCAATTTACCAAAACAACTTATATTGGAGAGAGTACTACATTTGTCATATAATTCTATGATTTTCAGAAAATAGCATAGTTTTTCACTCTTGAAAACCTGAAATTTAGGTATCATTTGAGAGAAATTAGTTATGGTCTTTATGTCCTTTGAACTCTTTTTTGGGATCAAACATGTCCTTGAAGCTTGTTGGACGGCAAATAATTGTTCTCACCTGCGCATTTTTTGAGAGCCCAACGTCATAAGTCACAGAAAGATCAGGTTTGAAAAGCCCAAATGAGCGTTCCGAGCCAGGCCCAGGCTTCAAATCCTCATCATAGAGCGCAAATATATAGGTATCCACAGATATGCCAGGCATCAATGGAGTGCCAACCATAGACCTCAAGTGGTTTATCAAGTTACCGTTATAAGCTTTTGCATTATCCACACTTGGGCCTACTTCATTTGGGTCTCCCTTGTATGGCCACCCTGTCTCTGCAACCACAATTTGAACTTCTTTGAATCCCCATGCATTCAGGGCAGAATGTACAGCATCAACCTGCTTTCAAGAATCTCCCCACATTAAAGTGAGCAACAAAACCACAATTCACGGATACTGGGAACAAAAGCAGCTAATTTATTGGATTATTTATTGATATTGGTACTAGAAGCGGCTAAGATATTGGCGCAGTGGGTTCAACTAGCTGTTTTCTTCTCGGATCATATGGATATACAAATACAGACATATACATATGGAAGAATAAAAGAATAAGTTAAAAAATGTGGGTGTACAAAAATGAATAAATAATAAGTTTGCACTCCAAACTCATTAGTTCTAAATCCTTATCTGCCTCTGACTCGAGAACATGAAAATATCATAACAATATATTACCATTTATGATTTGTCAAAACATAAAACGTGCACTAATTTTTAAAGTAAATATGTAAATTCATAATATGCTTATTTTATGTTTACTTTCATTTACATAATTGTGATGTTAAATGTTCTTTTGAAAGTAACTACATTTTACGGAGCTGCACACCCTGGCTTCGCAAAAGTTGTTCTTATTTTTAATTCACAGCTAAATATGTCCAAATAGATTCAGAAGATGTCATAATGATTTTGTTTATTACTTATATATATTGTAGTACTCCTTGTAGAAACAAGAGTCAAGCTTTCCCATTAAATACACTTGGGAATCAGTAGTTTGTCCATTTATTTTAAAAACATATCCAGCCTGTCATCAACACGCAAGAGTCAAGATCCAAGAGCACTAGATGCTCTTTAGTCCCATCAAATTGCACAAAATAGACAAGGGAATAGAGGTCATTGATTCAATTATTTATTGCCTTGCCTATTATAAACCACATATTTATTTCTACTTCAGGAAAAAGAAAAGAAGCCCATAGGGAAAATGTTTTTACCTTCTCGGGTTTATGTAAATCTATTTCTTTTTTGGTCCGTTACAAAAAGAATAACCTCTTTCTAAATTTGGAAACAATTTTGCTTGAACTTACAATTATACCCTTAATAAGAAGTTTTTATAACCACACAAATACTCTGTCCCCTTTTTGACTTGTTTAGTATCACAAATTCTTAAAAGTCTTCATTTTTTTTCTTAAACTCCGTGCCCAGCCAAACAGGCTCACATAAATTGAAACGGAGGGAGTAATTATATAAAATGTTCTTACCTTCTTTGCACGTGCCCTTGAAAGATTGTGTCCGTTCATGCAAGTTGCAGTAAACAGAATAGCGAACAACAAAATATACATGGCTTATCACATCTAAGTTCTGTAAATTGTGAAAATTTCGACAACTTCCTAATTTAATATAAGAAAATTCATATATTTAGAAACTACACGAAAACTACTACTATAAAGAAATTAACTGACCTGTGCATCAAACATGTTCATGTATTTGATACCGTTTCCTGAGTCGACCCGGCCAGCATTTGGTTGGAAGAGACAGAATGCCAAGGTTTCAGGTCTTGGATCACTCTGATATGCAAAGAATGGGTATGGATTGATCATCAAAGGTGAACCATTTTCCTTGTGAAACCGCAGCAGAGCTTTCAGTGTGTCTCCAAATACTGGACTGAATAACCCGGAAGAAGGCGGGTCGGACTGAGACAAAATGGACATGGCGTGGACTGTTGATACCTTGATTCTGCCACCAAGGGAAGCTGAAGTTCACGTAGTTAATTAAAGTTGGCAGCACCATTTTGGTTAAAAAATTACCACTTGAACTTATTTCGGGACTATTATTTAACCATAGTACAATAGCTCTTTCTCAATTAAAATTACTACTACTACACACAGCAAGATAATTACTGCATTCATTTGTATATAGGTTTAATTCATTTGCCCAGAAGAGAATGACACAATCACTTCTAACAAATCAAATAGTTTCTTTAACTATGATTTTCTTTGGTTTTTTTTGACTTATTTGAAGAAATAAAAGACTCTTAGGGCATACCAAAAGTACCTGTAAAACTTGTGACTTAACGTACCATGATATTTCTAGGGTTACAAGGCCATCTCCAACCCTTGCTTCCATTTTCTTCTCCAAAATCGAGTAAAGTTGCTCCAACCATTACTCTATTTTTTACTCCAAAAAAGAATATTCTATTTTATATTCTTCTCTCTCTTCGGTATTTAAATTTTATTTTCTTATTTCTATTAAGGAAATTCTATCTTTTTTTCTTTTTTAAATCTTCATCACATATAATTTATATTCCTTTCTTATATAACCATTTAATATAAAATTATTTTATACCATAGATTTTTGAATAATATAATTTGTAAGCAAATATTATAGACTATATATATTAACGGATAACTCAAATAAAAGTAAAATCATTGAGGTACAAAATAATTATACGTCAAATTTAAGATGTACAATTAATATTATAAAAGTATTACATAAACATAATTAAGTATATACAAAGGGATAAATTAAAGGAGTGAAATAATAAAAATAATAATAAAGTAATAAAGAATAGTAACGGAGGAGATGAATAGTGCCACCGACACTATTCATCCCCATTTTACACCAAAAAATGAGGGATCATTTGAAAAGTTTAAAGTTTAAAAATTCCTAATATAGAAGCGTTTTTTAGTCTGCAACAAAGGAATGGATATCATATAAAATGGACTAGATTGAGTAAGAATTATAAAGCTGTGACTTATAATATGTAACAATTGATTGGTACATTTTTTTTCAAAAATTAAAAAATCTATGTCGAATTTATAAAAAATTAGATGACTTGACTTCTAATTCCACGTAAAAAACAGCAGTCAAAATCTCAAAAAAAAAAAAAAAAAAAAAAAAAAAAAAAAAAAAAAAAAAGAGCAGAGTTCAACCACCTACCAGCATTAAGGGCATTTTGGACATTTTGCATGGCGGGCAAAAGTTGAGGAATAAGGTTCTGATCTCCTGAGGTCACGACTTCATTACCGACAGTAACAACAATAATCTTACTCGCCGGATAATAAGCCAACACATTAGAATTAACCCATTGGCCCGCGAAATTCGGGTCGGATGCGAGCGCCGGTATATCGCCGTTAGCAGCGCCGATCACAATTCCGATCCCGGTGTTCGCCAATGCTTTAATGATAGCTGGATCCGCCCCGTACAACCTCACCTTCTCAATCCTCGTCGACTGAATGAGCTTCACCGTCTCCGTCACCGGCGGGAGGTTATCGGCGAGTTGTCCATAGTTAACGCCGATAAAAGCTTGAGACTCTGAATTTCAAAAGGAATATTTAAAACGAGATAGCTGACTCGGACTGAGTCGACTCAGTATTAAAGAACAAAATCGCATTGGAACTTGTTTTCTCATTCATACACGTCATTTTCAGGTAAAGACAATGAATTTTTATTACTTATATTATTATAATTTTATCTGTGTGTGCTGTCAAATTTGAACAATTTGTGAACAAGTGTTAACTAACTGTGATAACACCGTAAGACAATTGAACTAATTAATTTTTTTAAATCAAATATACAATTCAAGCAAAATTATACTGAGGATGTATACAGAGGAGAAAAAAGAAGAAGAAGCTAAGGTGCTGAAAAGAAGCCAGGCTTTTTCCAGAAAGCATAAAAGTAAATATTCTCAGGAAAAACTGGAAGATGAAAAGTTGATATTCACGTCTTAATCAGTGAAATAAATGTTTAAAACAAAAAGTGAACATACCTGCGCAAGAAAGAGATTGCAATAAAACAAAGAACACAAGGAAGAAACTCGAAAGCTTTTGTGTAGCCATTGAAGCTTAGGACAGAGGAAGTTAGAAGTAGAAGGATTTTTAACGTTAAAATGTGAGATTCATGGTATTCTAAAGTAGAATGAGAAAGTTTGGCCTCGTTGGGGTGGTGGGGGTCAGGTTATTTGTCAGTACAGACAAAGTAGTGAAGTAGATTTAAGGATTGAGGTTTGAGGGAATGAACGAGGGTGCAGCAGACAGTACACTAGTACAGAAAAGAGAGTTTCGGTGTGTTTTCGTTAAGGTCTTGGTCTTTGTAAGGTGGATTACTAGACTTTATATACAGCTCCCTTGGTCAATATTTATATTACATTGTTTGACGTTTGGTGTGAAACCATGAGATAATTTGTAATATCTTGCTTTCACCTCCGTATACATATTAAGTTCAATTTTTGTTAGGACAGGTGATGGGGTCGTTTCGTACGAATACAAGTAATATAGGAATTAGTAATGTAGGGATTGTAGTGCTAGAATTATTTTTTATCAAGTGTTTGGTTTATTGTATTAAAAATTAGCTATGTAATATATAATCTAAGCTTGTGTTTGGTTTAAAACTGTACAAAATCTACTTTATAATTATACTCTTGAATATTCTCTTTCTGTATATAAAGAAATTTAGTAAAAGGGTTTGAGAGGCGGTTTAGTAATTTTAGGGTCTTATCCAGGTATAGTTAATGCAATAATTAGTAATCCATTAGTTTCCTTGGTATTAGCTAAGCTCTCCTATGAGGTAAAAGTAATCCATGTATTAGGTATGCATAAATTGAATTGAGCAACCAAACATTGTATTGGACGAATTAAATTGTTATACAGGAATTATTTTACTTAGTACAACCTACCAAACGACCCCTAAGTCTTGTTACAAAATTTTTATTTGTTATTAGAAAATGTAAGCAATTTCTAGTGCTAGAGAACTAAAATTTTATACTATTGAATTGATATGGTATTAAATGGAAAATCATGAATAATAAAGATTTATATAATGAACTTTAACTTACTTAAGATTGAAGCATAATAGTTATTATTGTTGCATTTGCGTCTTGGTCATAATATAATGTAGGATATTGATTTTTATATATGCTTTATAGTGAACGAAAGTAATACTCTATCACAATAGAAATGAAAAGTTCAGTTTTAGATAACATAATTTATGAATTTGCATTTTTCAAATTATAAAACTTATAATGAGAATAATATTATTATATTGGTAAAATGCTGAATATATTTGGATATTTCGACGGGAAAATGCGTTATAAGAATTCAAAGTTAGGAGAATTATGTCTAATAAAGAGACCGTTACCGGCTTTTTTACTAGGGATCCAATTACTTGTACAAGCAAAGGCAGAGAACCAAAGGTAAGAAGGCGTGCTGGGATTAAAATAGTAAAGATAGTAGGAAAGGAAGTAGAATTACGCTGTGGAGAGGAGTGTATGAGGTCGAATTTGGATCACTTGTGTAGGGATAAATCGGGTTTGAATTTATACGGTTGGTGTCGATTATAATTATTGCTCGATAGGATGGGGTTGAGGCATCAAGGATCGAAGGTCGAGACCGGGCGTCATCGAATCAAAACTCGAAGCCATGATACCTGAGATGAGATCGTTGAGGTCGATTAGGGTAAAATGTCCTAGGGTAAAATTATCAGATTTGTGTAACGGAAGGACTGGAAATCCCGTGATACGTAAATATCTCGGCGGAAATTAGCAAGGACGTTGAAATCAGTAAATCAAGGGATGTTTTACCTTGTAAATAAATTTTTTACCTTGTATAAGAATCATTCCCCTCCCTATATAAAGGGGTAGCGTGATTTTAAAAGGGACCTCAGAAAACAATTATCAATATACAGAAAAGCAGTCTGCTCTAATTATTTATTTATTCATTTGATTCATATTTGTCCATCTTAAAGAAATCAATAAAGGTCAAGTTATTCTAGACTTGTGGTTTGCATTCTCTCTCAATTTATTTACTGAATTTAGTCTTTACTTTATTATCCCTTATTTGTATCAAATCAAATCACGTATCCGTAAACTCACGTACACATTTAATTGTTATCCGAAGCCAAAAGTAAACGGGGAGAAAGAAGGAAAATAAAAGAAAGTCGAAGAATCTTTTAACTATCTGTATTTGAATCATATATAAATGATATTGTATGTAAGTGCTTGGTTTTAAAATATGAGGAATGAATGTTAGATTTTAAAATATAGAGAATGCATTCTGCAGCCACTTACAATGGTATTTTGTGTCATTTTATCCTAATAAAATAGCAAGGCAGAAAGTAGGCCATTGGCGTGGCTTTCATTTTAAATAGCAATTGAAGAAGTTCAGTTGAACCGTAATCCATTTTTGTCAAATGAAGCGTAGAAACCCCGAAAGTGCACCGACTCTTTACCCCGAAATGCTATTAACTCATGTTTGTTTGTCATCTTTTATTGTCCAACGATGTTGTCGAGTTTCTAAAAATTTATCTGCTACACACGAAAGGCTTCTAGACAAATGGTTTATCTGGCACAAAAATTTCTTTTTTTTTTATGTCGATGCCGTCGGATCCGGCTCGCACATATTTCGATTATTCTATTACGTAATTGTTATCTTCCATCAGTATAAGTACGAGTAACTCTGCGCACCAAAAGGCACAAAATTTTCTTATTACTTAAATTTGAAGAAGTTGAAACGGAGGGAATAGTTATCTGAATCTCGCATATGATTCCGTCGTAGGGTGCATCAATATCCTTGATCTTTCATTTAAGCTCTATGTGTCCATTAAGGGTGTACAAAGAAAACCGATAAATCACACCAAATCGATAATTGAGTCAAAACGGAAAAAAGAATTCGATTGTCGTTTGATTTGATTTGGTTTGGTATTGGAAAACAAAGCCCGACCATAATTGGTTTGGTTTAGTATTAACTAAAAAAAGTTAAAGCTAAACCAAACCAATCCGATAGTATATTTATACAATTTTTAAAATATTTTAACATATAAATATTTATTGTAATATAATTTATATATATTTTTAAAACTTTTTCATAGTTTTATCCTTTAACGTATTATTTCAAGTTTGGGCTTAACATTCTTGAATGATAAATAAAGTTTATAATGTCTCAAACAAAGTTCAAATCAATACTAATACTAACAAAAAAAATTCAATTAATACTAGGAATGATGATAGTGTTGGATATCTATTTTTCAGTTTTACAGTGGTTTACAATGAAAATGCATAACTTAGTTTATCCTTTTTCTTTAGTGCTTAGTTATGTATTTAATAGTACGTATTAGTTATACTTATTAGCATGACCTATATAGTATTTTTAAATCATATTAATTTTTATTATGGCTTATTAATTAGTAATATTTGCTTTATGTAATTTTATTATCTTTGTTATTGAATATTTTAGTATAATGCTATGACTTATCTCATTTTATTATGTCATTTTTTTGAAAAATACATTATATAATTATATTTTACCGAGACTAAAGAAATATTTGGAGTACAAGTTACATATTTTGTGATAAAACCTTTATCGAAAAAATCCAAAAACCCGAAAAAAACCCTGTAAAATCCAAGAAAATCCGAGACTGAAAAATCCTACTTTGTTGGTTTGGTTTATAAATTTTAAAAACCCCATATCATTAATTTGATTTGATAATTGAAGAATCCGAACCAACCCGATACGTGTACACGTCTATCACTGCTTTCATTTACCTTCGTGGTGAATACTAGCTAACAACTGCCATAATAATTCAACTGATTACAAATCATTAATTAGTTTCAAAATGCAATTAGTATTTTCTAAAGTGTAATAGAAATACATGTGTACAATAACGGTAAAATATTATTGATCGCAAATATTTGACTTTTATTTCCAAACCAACGGAGACCCACATCCCAAAAACTAGAGAAAAAACGGAAAGACTAAGGAGCAGACTCGCCCAACCCCAAACCCTTAACACACGCCTAAACTTCAAGTGGCACATATAATTGTATGAGTTCAAAGAATTTTAGATATCAGGTCATTTACAAAATAACTATGCACAAGTTATCCGAGAAAAAAAGACAGTTAACGACATATTAAAACACTACCAAGTCTTAGGGATCGTTTGGTAGGCTGTAATATTAAGTAAAATAATTCGTGTATAAAAATTTAATCCGTTCAATATAATATTTGATTGCTCAATTCAATTTATGCATACCTAATTCATGAATTACTTATACCTCATAGGAGGGCTTAGCTAATACCAAGAAAACCAAGGGATTAATAATCCCTGCATTAACTATATCTGGATAAGACCCTAAAATTACTAAACCGTCCCTCAAATTATTTTCCTAATTTTTTTTATATACAGAAAGAAGAATATTTAAGGGTATAATTGTAAAGAAAATTTTGTACAGTTTTAAACCAAACACAAACTTAGATCATACATTGCATAGTTAATTTTTAATAGAATGAATCAAATACTTGATAAAAAATAATTCAGCACTACAATCCCTACATTACTAATCACTGCATTAATTGTATTCTATACACTACCCTTGTACACAAATTATTTCTAACTCTATTGAGGCATCAAGCGTATTGTCAGGGAAGGAACATTTAAGGTTTGTTTGTCCTGTTTAGTTAATTAGTTATGAAATTGATAGCGTATGACAGTTCTCTGACTAAAAGAGTATCATATGGTTCTCATTCGATGAGTTTACGCCACACGAAATAAACTTGAATTGCAGAAGGGTTTGACTATATTTGCTATTCTTGGAGACATATTAATGGTGCAACTGAACATGATACTCTATTGTTAATGCGTAATCTGATTTGCAAGACTCATAGCCCCATTTAGTCAAGCTGAAAAAATTAATTTATTGATGAGAAATAATTTATATTTGACTAATTAATTTAAAAAATACTTCTAATCATCAATTAGTGTTGGATCAAACTTTTAAAAAATATTTCTAAGTGTATTTTTCTCAAAAGTGCTTATGGTAAAAAACTATTTTTTTCTGCTTCTCTAAAACTGCATATGTTTTTCCTCAGAAGCACTTTTTTTCTCCTAAAAACTTAGCCAAACACTTCAAATTTTTAAAAAAAAAAAAAAAAAAAAAAGCACTTCTTGTTTTTGAAAAAAACACTTTTCCTTTTGAAAAAAAAAATGCTTTTGAACTTGAAAAAACTTGACCAAACAGGCTATCAATCATCAAGCCATTTAAATGTCCGGACCTAAACGTTGCCATCAGGCTTAATACAGATGATTATTCCGGCAACTTAAAGAAAGTTTAACTAACTCTGCTATACTTAAAACAAATATTTGGTCACAATGGCATAACTGATTCACTAATCCATCAAACAAAAATTATTTCAGAATAGATAAAGAAACAGAGTTCACCCGGAACATAGTTCAGTGACTTTCATTGATCTCCACTTAACCCACCAGTCGGGTTGTGCTAGCAACTCCCAGAACTTTAATCCCCACATAAGCCAAGGCTGCATGATTCTATTGAAAGTTCGGGATTTATAATATCACCGTTAAAATGAGGTGGGGAACATTGTGAGTTGTTATGCAGAGACGGCTAAAACTCTCTTTTGACAAGCTTAACACAAGAGAAGCTAAGGCACCACTTGTTTGCACTTAACGGAGATCTTAATCTTAATAATTTATATCTCATATTTTAAGTGTACTTGTTTTTAAAATCTAAATTTTAATCATTCAAATCTTAAATATTAAGTGTGTTTGTTTTTTTTTCTTTACAATCACTTAATGAGTCTAAATAGATCTGTATGATTAAGATCCATAACAGACTTATTTTATTAAGATGCTATCATCCACATTCATTACTTCACCGCCTACTATTATTGACTACCACCACCACCACCATCCTTAACCATAGCCACTACCACCTACCACCATTATCCTCAACCATAACCACACACTCACCCATCTCAACTACCATAACCAATAACCCCATCATCATCAACAACCACAGCTGGCACCACCCACCATTGTAAATTATTACCACCCATCATCACCTTCTTCAATCACAACCACAACCATTACTATCACCCACTATTATTAACATTCACCATGCACCACCACTATCTTCAACCATAATCGCTATTGCTATCAATTACCACTAGCTACTATCTAAAACCATCACCATCAACTAAAATCACCATTAACCACGTCTTTAGTCGGTATTCACAAGCACCTCCGCTAGCCATCACATTAGTTAGTATTTTATTTGAAATTTATGTTTATTAATTTTTAAATAAAGATAAATTTTATATATTCAGATCTTAATGCATATCTTAATATTCAGATGCGTATTCAAATTCAAATATCTTAATCTTAATACATATTCTAATATTGAGCTACGTATTCAGATTCAGACATCTTAATCTTAAAATAAACAAAGATTCATCTTGATTTTACATTTCCTCTTAATTGTTCGCAAATGATCAAAGATAATTTAGAAAATAACTACAAATCTATGAGGTTCAATTGTTTCTTTCAAAAACAAGGATAGGCAGAAACCTTTAACTAGTAATAACGCTTCTTTTAACAAAGCTCTGTTAGCAAACTGGTAAAATAATAACCTAGACTAAAAGCGTGACGGAGCAAACACCTCATGGTCTCTCTTGGAACATGCTAGGATTAACCCAGCACGCCGAAGCAATTAGTCAAGCTCTAAGTCTGTTCCAGACGGGTGGAAATCCTAGGTAGTAAGTGGGTTGTAAGACAGGTAATGGCTCTTTGACTACATAGCTTTAGTTTCCGCATCCTTAAAGCTAGTTCGACATACCACACACACAAACTTAAAGCAATTTTAAAACCTCAATTAAACAATGTTTCTGGATATGCCGGATCCAGAAAAGGTAGATATAACAGCATAAAGTGCAACCAAATAAATCTTACATACTTTAAAAAGGTAAGAATACAACTAATATGCTTAACGGAACAAATTGATTGTGGACCACGGGTTTCAAAAGAAACTTCTCTATTTTGAAATATTAAGTGGAGGATTACATAGATGTGAAAAATATATAATATTCCACAAAAAAGAGATAGCTTTAAAAGGTCAAGCTCTCATACAAATAACAAAAAATGTGACAACAGAAAAGTCACAAATTCCCTTACTTTTGAACAAACTGCCAACAGGAACTCCAAGAAAAAGAAATGGCAAAGGTACAAAACATACCTTAACAATAATATATATCTAAAAAGAAAGAATTAACCATCTTTCAACTATCCAATAAATTAAATTAGTAAACAAAAAGATTTTAAAAAAAATTAAAAAGCAAAACAACTGGATGTAGAAAATTTCACCAGTTAAGCTCCAGAGTGGGAGACAGGAGTCGTCACAAAGTGTCCATCCTTGTATACATGAGCATACTGCTGTGGCAAAGCATGCTCACCCTGTAACAATGTGAATACGTTAAAGTTTAAACTAGTGTCATCTAAACCATGAAATCTGGTATTTGAATTTCACCCTTTTGCTTCCTAAGCATCAGTTTAATCTCTATTTAAAGAACTGAAGTGGCACCGAAACCATGATTATTTTTGCAGATGATAATGCTAGACTTGCTTGCTTTAGTGAAATCCATTAGGAACAAGCAGCAAGGCCAAAATAAAAGGAAAAATACGAGAAAGAACATCATGCATTTTCAAAATACAAAGAATGCATTACCCAATCATCATCAGGCCCTGCACCAGGAACCATAACATTGATTTCACTTGACTTAGCTGTGGTAACAGAACCCCCCAAAGAATCTTTGCTCAAGTATAACTGGCAACCAGTTGTATTGTCAACTGATATTGTAGGAGCCGAGCCCTAGCAGCACACATAAAAGAAGATTTAACATCAGTCTCGTGATAAGATAATCATAGAATTATTAATACTCATATTTTGGTACATTTTGCTTTTCAAGGCCATTATACAAGTTTTGAACCATAAATTTTGATACCTGACATTGCACCTCCACACCATTGCAATTGACAACCTCACAGGCTGCCACTACACCCTGTTCACCAAATTTAGATACAGGTAAGCCATTTAGTCAACCACAATATTTTATCAACTTTTCTTGAAGTTCATCACTGACCGCAAATACAACTCCCATCTTAGTGCACTTGTCAATTGTGATGTTGTTGACTTTTCCTGTGTGACACCAGTATATCAATTACGGAAAAAAGGTTCAACATAAGCCCACCTCATTATTGTCCAGTTTATGCTATAGAGAAGAATTAAGTTACCTTTGATCTGCAGAACTGAACCTTTGCACCCATAGACATATACTGATTGCTTTGCATCACAGTCATCAATAACTAGATTCTTCTCTCCCACTTGGTTCTCAACCACCCATCTGCCAACAACATGGATAGTTAAGTTGGAACTGATCAGGCAAATTGCAGATAGAGATAGATTGATGCCTATTCTTTACTCACTTACGGCCCATCTGAAGCTCCAATTTTGCAGGTCCAGTTTTAGAGATATAGGGTGAGCTCATGCGGGCTTCTTTTTCACCAGCATTAACAACGCCTGTTCTGTCGGCACGGTTCTTTGCCTTCATATCATCTGTTACCTTTCTCAATCCTAAAAGGAAATATTCAAATAAGGGTAAACTTCTATCCTTATTATACAGGAGGGTGGGAAGGGAAATTACCAGAAGTCACTGGTTTTCCTGAATTAATTTCGTCAAAAACAGCAGCCATCCCTTTCTTGGGGCGTGATGATGAAGCCTGAGGAGATTCAGAGCTGAAGAGAGAAGCTGGAGGTGGAGCCGGAGGAGCAGGAGCACTTGGTGAAGGAGCTTTTGATGGTGCAGCAGCAGATTTCCCTGTTGCACTCCATACAGGACCTAATGGATAGTGGCTCTTAACATAATCTCTCAAGCCAGGGAGATAAAGTTCTTTCAAAGCCTTTGCCCACTCAACATGATTTGCATCTTTGTTTTTGAACTCCACAAGAATCTACAAGAAAATATTTTACAGAAGTTAGAAGATAGGATTTCGAGATGTTCTAGGCGGTAGTACCAACCAAACAGTACGCATAAACTCGAAAGACCAAGAAGTGTACTATAGCGAAATACAAATAAGTGCAGCTTGAAAATTATAATTTTTCTTTTTATTATTTGGTAGTTTCTTTGGTGTTCTAAATGAGCTGGAGCAACGATTGCCAATAATAAGTTCTCTGCCCTCTTCCCCACCGTGAAAATTCTATGGAATATGTGGACTTTTCAGATACCTTCCAACTATTCTCCTCCCGACAATATGCATATTGCATTTACATGCGTCCATTCATTTAGATGGGAAATAATTAACAGTATCCTTTTCGTTCAAGTATGACACCAATGTTAGCAAGTCCTTGGCCTTCTTTACCACCAAGAAAAGTCTATGAAATATAAGGGCACTTCACATACCTTCCTGCTATTCTCCTCCAGACAATATGGAAGTTCCATCTATATGCGTCCATTAATTCAGATGGGAAACAAGAAATGTACCCTTTTCTTTCAAATGACACACTCAAAGATGCAACCCAACATACTGGGAAAGGACCAATAAAGGGTGGGACTACAGAAAATGCATTCACTTATTAGTACACCATTTAAAGGCAAAAGGGGGAAAGGGTAAAGTGGTTCTACCACTCAAACCACGAAGAAACAGAAGCAATAAAAAAAGCCACCACATCATGCCAGAAAAATTGAGGGGATAACAAAACAACAGTCCCTTCTCCACCTAATTTTGACCAGGTTCTATAACAATGTTTTAAAGCTTCCTTCAACCAAGAGAGAGCAACTGAGAGGAGAATCTGAGCTGCTAGAAAAGGCCTAGTTACCTTGTTATTATAAAATTCAGCCATCTGCCAACTTTCTTCCACGTGTGCAATAGGCATGCTTAGGCCTAGAAAATAAAAATAAGAAGTTCAACAGCTGCCCTTTGACTTACAATGCATAACGATAAAAAAATGTCTAACCGCAATCTTTTCCAGTGTACGCAATCCATGCAAGAGCAGATAGACTATCAGCAGCAGACTTCAAGTGGTTGAAGAAATCAGGCCGTCCTTCAGTCATTCTTGTAGCTTGCACGATCACATCATTCAAAGGTTTGAGAAATTCAACCAAACCTGAGTTGTCTGGTTTCTGCACAATCAAGAAAAAAATTGCACCAGCATTATGACAAATAAAAGCATCTAAATAAAGAAAACAATTTCGTGCACTATTAAATAGTACCTTCCTGTATTTTCACTAAATTAACGCACATAAACTTCAAACATTCAAGTGAAAGGTAAGAAATTACACTTCTCACTTGTTATGATGAAATACAAATTGATTGTGCCTACACCTCTTTTTTGAGAAAAAAATACAGAGTTCAATCAGAAGACTTGGACAGCACATCAGCCTTTCAGTAAAAAACAAGCACAATTCCATTTCTTAATTATGCTATTTCGACGTGGTTCAAGCAACAGTTTCTATGCTCCAAACAAGACTAATGAAAGAGATTGTCATGGTGCTCAAACGATCCAATTAAAACCAAAAAACATGCATATTGCATAGTATAAGTCTTTGCAGCTTCACTATTGTATGCACATTAGCAAACAAAACTTTCATCAAGATTCTGAAATTGCATGCTCATTGTATTCCAGTTTATTTGACGTAGTTTGACTCGATAGCTTAAGAAAGGAAGACTTTTAAAATTTATCATCTCAAACACGACATAACATTTCTGCCACTATAAGATTTTTTGAACTTTGGTAAAATGAAAATTTTTAATACTATTTTTCCAAAAATGGCAATGTGCTAGTCCTCTATTATTTTGGTACAGACTAATACGGAAAGGAAAGTGTTTAAGTTATATGCAACGGCATAATGGTATTAAAAATTTTTACACAATCAAGTCACTTATTAGGTTATTATAGACAAATCTCTTGAAAAGCATTAATTAGCGGATAAAAATGGTACTCTCTCTGTTTCAATTTAAATGATACATTTCGCTTATCGAGAGTCAAATTGTGTGAAGTTTGACCAATATTTTAAAATATAATTTGTTATCGTATTAACATGAGAAAAATTGCAACTTATAGTATTTTTCGTGTTGTTTTTGAATATCAAAATTTTAATTTTGAACTACTAAGTTGAACTAATTTAATTTAGCTTCAAAATTAAGTTAAAGTGACTCTCGATAAACGAAATGTGTTTCTAAATTGAAACAGAGGGAGTAACTAATATGCCATTACAAGATGGTGTAAAATAATATATTTGCACTCTTAGTGTATACAATAAAACATGAATCTGTAAGGAAATAATGTCACATAAATTGAAACTGAGAGAGTCATATTATATAACATTGTACACATAGTGGCGGAGCTAGAATTTTCGTGAAAGTTGTCAAAATATATAAAAGTAAATATACCGGGAAATTAAGGGAATCAATACATAAGTATATATACATATAATTTAATTTTTTTTACCTAACTACACAGTGTATTTTTCCTGCGATTTGGCACCCCGTCCTGTAAGGTGGCTCCGCCACTGTGTACACATGCTAAAGAGGTGAACAAAACGGTACAATGAGTTGAATACGGAATTGACCTAACCTTAGTTTCAACGATTTTAATGAGAAGTTCTCTCTGAGCGGAGAAAGCCTTCTCAACAATCTTAGTAATATCCAACACTTTTCCTCCGATCTTCTCCGCAGCACTCGTAACCTTCCCGAGGAACTCCGACCTCAAATCGTCAAATGCAATAATCGACGGATCTAAACCCACCTTATCATCGCCTGTCCCGACGGAACCTCCGGAATGGAAGCCGGTGGCTGATAGCGCCTCCAGCCGTGTCACCGCCGACTCCAATCGCTGTATCAGCTTCTCCTCCATTGACATTGCGAAGCTCCCGGTTTCTTCTAGAAGTTTCTCGATCTTCAATGCGTTGTAGGTAGCATAGATCTGGTGATTGTTTGATATCGGAGTGTTTTAATGTGAATATATATGTTTCTTAAAGGTCTATAATCTGAAATGGTGAAAGGCGAAGAGAGCACGTTCGGATATGGAATTGAGGGCATACACGTGTCAGATAAGTAGAAACTTATGGCCTTTTATGCGTTGTAATACATCTGTAGCTGTGTACTAAGCAAATATAATCAATTTCTAAAGCATGTTCTATTCATTTACAATGAAGAAAGCCCTTTAAACTGTATTTCTATTATGGCAATGAAATTTGAAAAATGCTGTCTTAATCCAAGTTCCCGTTTTTGCAGGTAAGTGTTGTGAAAACTGTTTACAAAAGTTTGCACATTACTCTCTCCGGTCCTTTTTGGTTGTTTTCACATATATTACTTGTATATGTTTCTATGAAGTTGCGTTGCACGTTAATAATGGCGCGTAAGCAATTAATACAGAAAAATATAGCAATAATTTATGTCACGCCTTCTTTTTCCTGAAGAATAGGGGAGGTTTTCAATTAAAATGATATTGTTCGAAATAGGATTAGTTATTTGATTAGAGTCGCCACTTGGAATATTTGTTATAGTGTCCCAAGTCACCGATTATTTTAAAATCCCAAATTGAGAAAATTGGCTTTATTTATGGTCTACGAACACAGAAGACCGGGTAAGAAATTCTGTTAACCCAGGGAAGGTATGATGCACTCTCGGATTTCGTAGTTTTAGCACGGTCACTTTTAATCATAACTGATTTAATTAATTGTTTAATTACGTATTTTTAGAACCTATGTGTATTTTCCTTTAACGGCTTATAATTTTGGCATTATGAATTTATCTTTGAAACGGATCATATGTGTATAAATTCGTTCTATTTAGTGCGCTAAAATCATGTCATGTGTACATGACACGATTAATTACGCTTTATTAATTATTAAGATTGGTTGGCTAAAGTCGCGAAAAGAACGCGTACCTTGGTTTATTTTTGGAATTATAATTATGTCACGCGAACGTATACATAATCACAATGACTTGACTAATTACGAGTGCACTTAAAGCATTCTAACGATTTCATTGTTCTTCCTAAACTAATTTTGAGATTATTGTGAGGCCAAAAGTCTATGAAAATCATTTATAGGTGAAGGTTTTAACTATTATTACATTTGATAAGATCATCTACATAACAAGTCAGTAGCGGGCTAAAAGACATCTCAGAGTTCTCATAGTTACTTAACAATTATGGATTAAATGATAAGCTGATCAAGTAGTCAAATTCAAGCCCAATACAACTTGGTCCACTTAATGGCTCAAATCAGCCTAAATTCAATACATTTTTTAGAAGTCAGAAGCCTACGATCCACTTCAACTTTGAAAAGCCAAACATTGACCCATATGTTCTAAGAAAACCAAACCAGTGTTAGGTTCCAATTTATCAAATAATTCGATTGATTTCCATAATATCTAATAATTATCTAAGTGAACAATAGACAAACATGAATCAAAGTTTAAACTATGATAAAGAAACAAGTAAATAAAAGCAATCGTGAGGGAATGACCAAAGAAATAACACAAAAAAAACAAAGTACAAGCTATAAACGAAAGTATTAAGTTTCAAAGAGAAAAATGACTAAAGCAAACATTTAAGATGCAAACAATATGTGAAGAATGGACCTTTCTTTAGCTTTCAATAACAACTTGGCACAAAGGAATTTGACATCGACAAACTTTGCCGAAAACGAAAACAGAAGCTAGAATCTACGTCCAGCAAACTCGAACAGTGGCCTCGTCACTCTTGACTCAAACGGGTTGGTTTTTGCTGCTGTTTTTATGTGAAAAAGAGGGCTGCTTCAAGGTGTTTTTGATGGTATTTTGGCAGGTTTAAGGGTGTATTTTGGGGCTGATTTTCGTAGTGGTTTCAGGTGGTTATGGGGCTGTTTTAGAGGGCTGATTATGAAGTCGTTTTGGACTGGGCTTAAGGGGGTTTTATTGTAGGTTTCAAGTGGAGTTTTGGTGATTTTTTGGAGCTGATTTCGTGGCTATCCAATGGTGGATTAAGAGTTGTTATGCGGTGGACTTCCAGCTCGTTTCGAGGGGCTAATTTTTTTGGGTTTGACGTATTTTAGGTGGAAGAAAGGTGCTGGTTTTCAGCTCATTTTTTGGTATTTTAATGGGTTGTTTCGAGTGGTTTGGGGTTGTTTTTGGAGTGACGTTTTTGGGTGGTTCAGGCGTGAATTCAAGATGATTTTTGGAGTTTGTGAGATGTTTTTAATTGAGTTTTTTGGCTGATCTTCGTGGCTGAACTTGATCAAAATTCAGCTGGATTTTTTAGTTCAAAGATGGAGCTCACACAGCTAATCATGAAGATGATTTCAGTCTGCCAGAAAGAAAGCTACCGATACCCTTTTTGTTTGTTATTTCCCCAGCCCCTTTCTCGTGTGTGTGTTCTCTTAATTGTGTGAGTGAGTGGAAGATATATAGGTGTAGGTATAGGGATTAATTGGTAGCCAAGAATATAAGAGTGTGTATGTGCATGTGAGTTTGTTACAAAAGATATGGAAGAATCTTGCTAGGTATCTCTAAATCACCCAACCCGGTGACGCCTTCCATGGTCGAGGAGTCCACTCCATCAAAAAAGCCGCAGAAGGGGTCGTCCACTCCAAGGACCCCCTTGTTGGGACGTTCTTTCACCGTCTAAGCCTCATTGTACATGGACTTAGTGAACGAAGGTGAATCGGTAATCTCTATCACACCGAGTGCTTCCTTCAGCACACTGCCGACGTCCCGGGAAGATTCGGTCTCGGCCTCATCCTCGACCTCCCTAGCTCGATGAAGATCGGCATCGTCTCTCTCTGGTTCTGAGGCCCCTTGCCCTTCTTCGGATTCATCTCTCAGCTGATAGAGAGAACCTGAAGGTGGTGCTCGAGCGTTGGTGTTTTCTTTGGATATAAGCACCGGCCTTCTCTCTAGCTTTTTCTTCTCCGAGCTCGGAGAATTCGGGGCCCTTTTTCTTGTCTTCTTTTCACCCTGTCTCGGAGCAGGGGACTCGGTGAGGACATCATTGCTACCAGATGGGGGCCTTATTTGGACATCCTTGGATAAACCTGCAAAAAGAAATAAAGCAAGTGAGAATTTAATGATGTATAAAGAAAACCAAATATTACCCATAAAGGAGATCTCACCATGCGAGCGGGCCTCCCATCGACTCTTTGAAAGCTCGCGCCACGAATGCTCGGAATAGGGACATTGTGATATGATGCCCTCGACTCATTCTGCATTGGGGACCCGAGCAACAACTGCACCACCACAGAACACCGGTAAGAAGGAAGGAAAAAAGGCGATAAAATTAAAATAATGGAAGCAAAATTATACTTACGTGACATGTCCCACTTCTCGGGGAACGGCATGTGCTCGATCGAGATCAAGTCCGAGGTCCTCACTCGGACGAAACGGCCTAGCCAACCTCGATCCTTATCCTTGTCGATAATCGAGAATGGGGCTTTACTGGTCCGGCGGGTGAGCTTGATCAGTCCTTCCCAGTAAAGTCAGGGACTGTAAAAACGCATGAGGTGGTCGATACTGAAAGGGCACCCTCCGATCTTTATTACAAAGAAACAGAGGAGGATTACGATCCTCCAGAAAGAAGGGTGAATTTTACTGAGGGTTATCTCATATCTTTTGCAAAAGTCGATGATAACCGGGTCCAAGGGGCCCAACGTGAAGGGATAAGTATAAACACATAAAAATCCCTCGACGAGGGTGGTGATGGCTTCGTCAGGTTCGGGAACAACCACATTTTTGTCAACCCAGTTACAGTCCCTCTTGACTTCAGAAAGAATATCCTCGGTGATCGAGCAGATGTACCTCGAGACCTCGTCACCCCTGCCTAGTACGGAGGAGGGATTTTTGATTTTAAAATCAATATTGACTGGGCATCCCCCGGGATGAACATTTTCAGAGGAGGTTCCGGTACTGGTTCCTCGACAGCTGTACGTGAAGCAGTCTCTTCGGTAGCCTGTCGCGAGGTAGAAGGAGTTTCTTTTTAGGAAACGATTTTGGAAGATTTTGCCATTTCTTTATAGAGAGAAAATAACAGAAAAGAGGAAGTTAAAAGAGTATACTCGGTGGTTTGAGAAAAAGACGAATAAGAATTCTTATAAAAGGTCTCAAGGTTACCATAATATAAGTGGTTGGACGTATTGAAATTTCTTAGGAACGAGGGCAGAAGGTTTGAATGTAAAGTTTGAATGAACAAATGAGGGGGTATTTATAGTTTTCCAGTGACGGTTCACATCTCGGAGCGGCCGACCAGCAACTGACAAGCATTTAATGCCATTAAAACTTGACTGACGAGATGTTTCGAATATTTTGTCTTTTCTGTCGTGTGGTGCCGAAGAAAGAATCGAAAGGTCATGTCATTTCTCGTCGTCTACTCTCCGAAAAATGAGGGGACTATCTGTATACGGTTGGAATCGAGCTCGCCTACGATATGGCAGGTTAGGCTCGGAACATGACCACCAAATACTGAAGATCGACCCCTAGTCTCATCGAGCTAGAACCCGGGGGTCAGAACGCCTGTCTTCGAGAACATTGAGTCCATAAATCCCGGAGTCGACCTTAGCCCCGATCGAGCTCGAAGAAACATTATTAGAATAACCAACGGAAGACCGAAATATCCTTGACTGATCGAATATTACAGCGGGAATCTCGGCACGAATCACTAAGGAACCGGCAATCAGCAAATCAAAAGATTTTTTACCTTTTATAGAATTGTATTTACAGTGGGACTCCTCTACTATATAAAGGGGGTCTGATAATTCATTGTGCACATTTTAACATGCATCCCAAAGCAATACATCATTATTCTCTTTGTGTTCTTATTTTTATGTCTTGATATAGATTGAAATACGTTTGTCTCGAGGGTGGCTAACCTTCCAAGGCTAAAACTGTTCAATTCGTGTGGTTTGCATTTAGTTTATCGTTATTTATTTCAATTGTAATCTGATTTATCATTTTGTGTGAAGTTAATCCACATATCCTTAAAACCACTTGCAAATTCAATTGTTATCCGATTTTGAGGGTAAAACAGGTCTAATTGATAAAGTGGTCAGTTGAGGTGTCTATCTGATCGTTAGGGACAATATAAAGGGGTCGTTTGCGTGTTTCGCTTATTTTTAAACTTAATATATAAATAAAATTTTTACATGTAAATTTATTCAGTACGGTTCAGTATTTTTTCAATCTATTTTCATAAAATAAAAAATATACCCTAATTATCAGTATAATTATAAATTTATATAAAAATCTATAATTTTATTAAAAGAAACCTAAAAATTGGTTCGATGTGGTACGGTTTGGTCAATTTAGTCGATTTTTAAATATTTATTGACACTCTTAGTCAAACATACCACATCAATCAATTTAATCGTCCTCGTTTAATCCTCATATAACAAATTCTTATAAAATTTATGGATTGTTAAAATTGTACGTTTAAAGTTTAAATTATGGGAGTATTATTTTACACTAGTATTCCTGTACTAATAATATGGCGAAAGGAAAGGCTATTCTGTAGACTTAATTTGGTGTATTGACAATGGACATAAAGAGATCGAAATTGAATTTGACTCTCTAATCCTAATCAATACAATAAACAATCAGGCTGGAACACCTTGGAAGATTGCCCATTTAATTGAATGTATCAGAGAAATGAGGCAGCAAGACCACATTAAGTTTTCACATTGGTACAGGGACGCCAATTGCATTGCCGGCTTGCTAGCTTATTGGAGCCTACATAGTAAATCTTCTACTTTCTTCATGGAAGATGACACCTAACCTATGAAGGTGAGAATTGCTCTGAAAAATGACATAAACAACTAGTTAACTTCTGAATTAGGACTTCCACAAAGTCATCCAATGCTTAGCCTTCCCTATTCACTGCTAGAAAACTGGTAAAAAGCGATCAAAAAAAGCGATCAAAGTTGGTCACAAATTGCAAAAAAGCGACCAAAATAGCCTGGTCAGTATTTAGGTGGTCACAAACAAATTGTGACCAACTTTGGTCTCTACCACAAAAGGACCACAAAAGGACCAAACAATCCGAAAAACATATAGAGACCGACTTTCGTAGCTAATTAACGACCAATATTGGTCGCTATTTTTTTTTTAAAATTAATATATTCTTGGAAGATTGCCCATTTAATTGAATATATCAGAGCGATGAAGCAGCAAGACCACATTAAGTTTTCACATAGCTACAGGGACGCCAATTGCATTGCCGGCTTGCTAGCTTATTGGAGCCTACATAGTAAATCTTCTACTTTCTTCATGGAAGATGACACCTAACCTATGAAGGTGAGAATTGCTCTGAAAAATGACATAAACAACTAGTCAACTTCTGAATTAGGACTTCCACAAAGTCATCCTGCTTAGCCTTCCCTATTTACTGCTAGAAAACAGGTAAAAAGCGATTAAAAAAAACGATCAAAGTTGGTCACAAATTGCAAAAAAGCGACCAAAATAGCCTGGTCAGTATTTAGGTGGTCACAAATAAATAGCGACCAAAGTTGGTCGCTAATTTGCGACCAACTTTGATCTCTACCACAAAAGGACCAAACAATCCGAAAAACTTATAGAGACCGACTTTGGTCGCTAATTAGCGACCAACATTGGTGGCTATTTTTTTTTTAAAATTAATATATTCTTGGAAGATTGCCCATTTAATTGAATATATCAGAGCGATGAAGCAGCAAGACCACATTAAGTTTTCACATAGCTACAAGGACGCCAATTGCATTGCCGGCTTGCTAGCTTATTGGAGCCTACATAGTAAATCTTCTACTTTCTTCATGGAAGATGACACCTAACCTATGAAGGTGAGAATTGCTATGAAAAATGACATAAACAGCTAGTCAACTTCTGAATTAGGACTTCCACAAAGTCATCCAATGCTTAGCCTTTAGCCTTCCCTATTTTGGTTGTCCTATTGAGATGGAGTTTTTTGGCCTTCACAAGCTTTTAATTTGGAGATTTAGATGTGTTTCCTTGTTTTGTGCTCCAATGCTTTTAACTAAGGGTCAATAAGCTTAGTTTTATCAACCCTTCTTATATTGAATCTTTCTTTTTTGTGGGTTTAATGTACATGTTCATGCCTAACCTCTCACCATAATGGTGATATTAAGAGAAAAAAATCTCTTCATTATATACATCTTCCTTGGTATTTTTTTTTATCTGCTTGGGTGTCCTTGAAGGGACCATCTTCCTTATAGCTTGTTTGGATGGTTGTTATGTAGCGTTTTATAATATATTGTATTGTATTGTATTATGAATACAATGTTTGAAAAGATTATATTGTTTGTTGTTGTTAAATAATATTTTACTGTTTGATTTGATTGTATCGTTCTGTACTGTAACTTGACAAGATTACTAAAATATCCTCAATTATTTAAATATTAAACTTATCAAGAATTACACATAAAAACAATTTAAGAAAACTCATTTCTACTAATTTATCACTAAATATGTCTTACAAATAGATTAAGCAATTAAATTCATGCAAATTCTACCAAAATTAGTGGAACAAAATTAGCAATTTTACTTTGGAGTTGGATTCTGAAAAAAAAAAAGACGCAGATAAAATAGGTTATAGGTGGGAGATTTGGAGTTAAAAATAAAAAGATATAAGGGTAAAATAGAATTATGGAGCAATAAGTTAGTGCATAATTGGAAAGAAAAATTAGGAATCAATCCCATTACACCAAATTGATTGTTTCAAAAAATGGGACTTTTCATTGTTCCGGAACAATAAATTTAACAATACAATACAAATAATTTTTATGAAACAAACAAAATAAATATTATTTTAGGATAACAATACAATATGATACGATAGGGTAATAACTACCCAAACAAGTTGCTAGTATAACATGTAACAGTCCTAATGGATTAATACTTAAATAAATCCTCGTCTCTTAAGGGGTTAATTTCCTGGATAATCATCCAAATTTTATTTTATTGCAATAAAATTGTTAAACTATTTTTAATAATGAAAATGTCATTCGATGTTTATCTAATTAACACAAAAGTCACTAAACTATTTTATGTAATAAAAAAAAAAATTGCTCCACTTTGCCCAAATATGCCACAGATAATCAATAAGAAGAAACATATGACACAAGGCAACAATTTTTTTTTTTTTTTTTTTTGTGGTTACTAAGTAAGCGTTTGAATATAAAAATTATAATTTTTGAGAAAAAGTAATATTTGGAGTTAAGTTGAAAAATAGTATTTAAAATTTAAAATTATGTTTGGATATGCATTTTACTTGAAAGAATGCTGCAGTTTTGTGAGTGGAGAAAAAGTTTTTTTGAAAAACTCATTTCAAAAGAATTTTAAAACTTGCAAAATTTCATCGACAAACACATTTCTGAAAAGAATATCTAATTTTTTTTATGAGCAAAACGGGTCCTAAATAGTATAGCGACTTCTTGGGATACAATTTTTCGTTAAAAAAAATAATTTAGCAAGTTTGATATGAAAAGTAAAATTTGAATAATCATCCCTAAAATTATCTCGTCATTTGAGTGATTTTGTAAATAGTGAAATCAAAAGCACACATTTGATAGTCGAAGGATCACATTTGAGATTTGAAGAAAGAAATCCAACGAATGTCAAATGTAAAGCAACACACATAAAAACCAGACCCAATTTAAAACAAGAGTAAAGTAAACAAGGCGGCTAGTGAATTTTTATTGTTACGAGGACCAAAAATTGAATATGCTTATAAATATGGACGTGAATGAATTTAGTAGGCATTTGGACATAAAAAATGTAACTTTAAAAAAAAAATAGTATTTGAAATTAAGTTGAAAAATGATATTTGAAATTTGAAATTATATTTGAACATGCATATCACTTGAAAATAATGTTGCAGTTTTGTGAGTTGGGAAAGAGAATTTTCTGAAATTTTTGTTTTGATTTTTGAAAAACTCATTTTCAAAAAGTTTTCAAAACTTGTAAAATTTCATGGACTAAAACATTTTTTGAAAATAAATTTGAAAAAAAAAAGTTTTTTTTATAGACAAACGGGACCTTAATACTGGGATTGTTTACTTGAATTTCCGGGTCAATTGATTTTTTGGCTCTTTATCAACTTGTTTTTTGGATTTATAAACCTACTTTTTTTTTTTACACATGGGAGATTTACTTTTACACGTAAGATATGTCTTTTACAGGTAAGAAATTTGAAAAATTATTTTCTTAAATTTAAAATTATAAAAAAGCATAATATACAAATAGCACTGAAGAATTTCCCTGAGTTATAACTACAGTCATTCGCGTCGCCTACTTGAAGTAAAAATGGGGATGGTCAATAAACAGAGTGATATTCCAATAAAGAAGCATCTCATCAAACACAACTATAGCAATTGTGAAATTGTAGCTAACTGGTATGAAAAGGCAAGCTAATTTAAGTTGAAAAAACTTTTCTTAACAGTCTGCTATTCTGTATGTCTCAAGTACATCAGTTTGTAAATACTAAGATAGTGCAAGTGGTTTGTTTTTTTTTTTTTTTTTTTTTTGAGTCCATATAATGACATCATTGACGGATCCAGAATTTATAGGTCGTGGGTGCTTCACATATTTTAGTGCAAAATCTAAGTGATCAAACATGATCATAGTGGGTGCCCATGGTCAATTATTGAATTTTTTAGGCATTATCTTTGAATATATTACACAATTTGGCCAAAGACAATAAGTGCTTCAGCACCCATACTTTTAAAGGTAGATCCGCCACTGAATGACATTGTGTAGTGTGACTATGCTTATATACAAAATCAACCAAAATAGAGCCTACATAGCACAGCTCGAAATAAAAAATTAACAGGAACCAACAAACTAGGACTGAGCGGAAATGATTCAAAAGAATATACATACTAAAATACCCTGTATAACTCTTCATCCCAAATATAAAGGGTGATCATCATCTCCCTCTGGGTTTCTGTTCATCATCACCCATCCCATCCTTGGCAGCTAATTGAACTCTATTTGTTGGTAGTAAACGTGGATTTAGAGGATCTTTTTCCTGGATTGATCGAGGTTCCTGTAAAGGAAAAACAGATTCAATTAGAGAAAACAGATTAAAAGGAAAAAAAGGAGTTCATTACACCACATTAGCCCCCGTAAACATGCAAAACTAAGTCAAGACTAAGCTGCTAAGAAAAGAGATATTAGAGGTGAACGATCAAAGGTGTCCTCTAATCACCACGACGAGGCAGAGAACAACGAGATGACTCCTTAAAGTATAACTCTAATCACTCGTCAGGTATTAACTTGTATGCAATATTCGAGGTAAAGAGAGATATGATTCATACCAGAGAAATATGAAACATCATTTTTTTTTTCCGACAACATCAGTCACCAAGTGCAGATATACACACTATAAGTAAAGAGGCATACTGATATGTAGTTGCACCCACCACTCTAATTCTAACTGACTGGAAAAGGGCAGAAGGCATACCGCCAAACCAAACTGATTTTCAGGATTACTCTACTTCAGTGATTGCAAACAGTAAAAGGGAAGAAAGCCAATTTCAGCAATTAGAAGGTGTGGATGAATAAGTTGCACCGCGGTTTATCATGTGCTATGGTTCATAGACAGTTACATGACCTATATTATGCTTTGAGAAGATTGAGCTCATGCTAATTGATATGAGTGAATGAACATTATATGCCAAGCAAAAATCAATTTTCAACTTTTCAATATAGTAAAGACTTGTAACTGAAAAGATAGGGAAAAACATTTTTCGGTCAATCAAAAGTCATTGTATGAGATGGCTTACTGAACGGAAAGGAAATTCATCAGCCTCAAGCATATGTACTATTTGTCCCATCTTTGGACGCTTGTTGGCATCCATATCTATGCAGCGAAGGCAGACCAACAGAACCCGCTTTAGGGATCTAGGAGGAGGATGGACCTCAATTAATGGGTCGAGCAATTCTTCACCATGCCGATTTGATACCATTCCTTTAAACCAATCAACCAAGTTCATCTGCAATTTTTATAATGATGTCAAGATAACAGCAAAAGATATTTCAGATGTTAGCTGATTCAACCTCCCAAGAAAAGGTCCTTCCTATTCTTATCATCTTTTGTTTCCATTTTTTTTAAATATCTTTTATGGCTGTGGTTACAGAAATGACAAGGGCAAACTTGTTCTTACCTCCCCAGGGGGTCTTGAATAGTCAACAGGACTTCTTCCTGTAATAATCTCCATGAGCATAACACCGAAACTATACACATCGCTCCCCTCATTAAGCATACCAGTACTGGCATAGTCAGGAGAAACATATCTGCGGCGATAATCATCAACAATTTAGCAATTTAGCACAAAGCATCTACTTAGTAATAGTTGATAAAGTTTGGAATGATCAGAGAAAGGACACACCCAAAAGTCCCCATAACACGGGTAGTCACATAGCTTTTCTCAGATCCTAGCAGCTTGGCAAGTCCAAAATCTGAAACTTTTGGATTCCACTTCCTATCCAACAGAATGTTACTTGATTTAACATCACGATGCACAACTTTGGGTTCCAAACCTTCGTGCAAGTAGGCAAGTCTGTCACAAAAAAAAATGAAAACTTGTGATGACAAATGAGATAGGAAATAAAGCAGGCATAGAAGATCAGAAACGATCACATTCAGAAGGTGCAACACAAAAAGGATAGAATGGGAGAAAGTCCTTTACAAAGCTAAATCTTCAATTATTGGATCACTATGGGTCTACATAAAGCGACATCATTAGTGAGCATTCAATTTATCAAGCCTACAAGCTGGGGATTGTGGTTATTGTTGTTGTATGCCAGGGTAATGTCCTAACTTGCCATATTTATGATCATAAACGACCAGCTACAACAATCCTAACTTGACATATTTATGATCATAACTTGCAAGATTGTGCAACAAGGCTTTGAACAAAGAGAGGAGATTGTCTTGGTACGATCTTAGTGAGAGAGTTGGGATTGAGCTTTCACTAATACTAATAGAAGAATTTTTCAAAAGAAAGCGCACATAAAAGAACATGCTTTAGGTTATTAGAGATATCAGTTCGTTACTCAAAGGATTAAGATACATATCATGTAACAAAATGTAGAAGCCTCACCCTCGAGCAGTTCCAATCGCAATTTTCATCCTAATCTCCCAGGTTAGAGGACTAACAGGCCCTACATCACCATGTAGCCATTGCTCCAAATTGCCATTGTCAATGTACTCATACACTAGTATCCTGCATAGGCAGTAAATAATTTAGCAGTTACATTTGAAGACAGAGACAGGATTTTTACACGTGTTTGTGAATATTTAACTGTAATAAATTACCTATGAGCACCTTCTGAACAATAACCAAGAAGTCCCGCAAGGTTTTTGTGTCTCACTTTGCCAATGGCCTCAACTTCCACCCTAAACTCCTTCTCGGCCTGACCCCTATAGATAAGCAAGTCACAGAGAATGAACAAAATTGATCAAAAGTTTCAAAGGTAATAAAAAAAGACTGCAGAAACCTTGAACCCCTCGTTCAAATTCTCAGAAAATTGAAGTAATAACGAAAAATCTGTCCAATTTGGTTCAATTTCTTTGTTATTCCCTCCAGTCTGCAATAAGTGACTATTTTACCTTTTTACTTTGGTCCAAAATAAGTGTCCATTTACATAATCAAGAAGGAATTAATTTTATTTTTTCAAAAGTTGCCCTTAGTTACATATTCCAATGTGTCAAAATAACAATTAATTAAGGTTAATTTAGTAAATACATCTTTTTTTCTCTAAGAGTTCGTATTTCCTTAATGAGTGTGCCAAAGGTAAACTGGTCACTTGTTGTGGACTAGAGCGAGTATTAAAGTAATTTATTTTTGGCCAAGGAAGTTATTTCATAGTATAGTTTTTTGGGTAAGGCAATAACTTGAGATCATAACAGTGAGCAAAGCTACTCAATTTCCCGTTGCACAGTTGTCAACCATCATTACTGCTGTTAAAGGTTGGCCTAAATGGAAGTACAAATCATTCCCCGCTAGAATAAGCAATTATATGCCAAGATTTCAGTAACGAATATCATTTGGTCAGGTACAGGACATGAGGAAAAAAAAAGGAAAAGTAAAAGAGAGACAATTTTAATTAAAGTATAAAAAATAACAAAAAGAATGAAGAGTAAAAAGAAAAAGAGATGAAAATAGTTAACGGATAAAAAGAACAAAAAGGAATAAAAGACAAAAGTAACGTTTACTTTCTTTTCCTGTGGAGTAACAAAATAATGTACTTTGACCCAAAAAAGAAAAACAAATCACATAAATCCAGATCTAAGAAGATTGGACTCCCTTCCCAAGGAAACTAAGCAAGAAAACAAACAAGATGTAGACACTATACCAGCTGATCAACTCAAGCAAACAACCAGATCACTTGACAGGTAAGAAAAGATTTATAAAAAAAATCCAATAGATGATAAATTCAAACGGAAAAAATTGCATAGCTAAACAGTGACGGATTCATGATTTTAAGATCATGGGTGCTCACTCTCTGGCCATATAAAAAAAAATTAATTCATGCAAGAATTATCCCTAACCACTTCATATTTGTGGACTCTATTCTCACCTCTTAACCAAAGCACCCAAAAAACTTTATGTTTAATGGGTGCTTGCTAGTTCTTTATACCAGTATTTCCTGTATTTTCAATGGTGCTTCAGCACCCGACATGGTTAAGATAGATCCGCTCCTATTTTAAGTTCTATCACCATAAAATATATTTATACAATTAGGTCATTAACATATTATTCTAAATAACTTTATTTAATAATATTGATTGGTAATATAAAATAAATGTTAGTAATAACATGCTATAATAGTTAAGTTATCAGTAAAATATAGCTTGAATCCTTAAATAAATCATGCAAAAACATGTAAAACTAAATAAAGACCCACTTGTTGTTATGAAGCTTCTTGACAGCTACTACTGAGCCATCTTGCAAAACCCCACGAAATACGATGCCGTATCCGCCTTCACCGATCACATTCTGGGCACAAAATCCACTAGTGGCCATCTCCAGTTCTTTCAAACTGTACCACCGGCCCCACCCAATATTCGACGATTCTGTGGAACCAGATATCGCCGACGACGATGCATCGCTCCGGCTCGTAGTCGACTCATTACTCCCTGAACTTCCTTTTATACCCTCCGACTCAACTTCGATCACTTCCGGAGTTTCTTTTCTTAGAATCGCGATCGTCTCGTCCTCCTTTTTAACGAACCGATTCGCTTTACCAATCTCGTTGAGATCGGACATTTTGTTTTCGCGAATCACTTCGGATACTAAAGGTAATAACCCAGAGCTGGACTTAACGCCTTTAAGGCGTCGTTTTGAGGTTCGATTTAGCCGGAGGAATAGGAAGATGAGAACGAATATGATAACCATAATGACGACGGTGGCGGCGATCACGATATAAAGTTGAAGACCTAGAATGGGAGTTTTTGAAGTGAAAAAGCTGGATGAAGAGCTCCCCGAGCTGGAATTCTCGCCGGAAACCGCCATTATTTCCGGCAACAACGAAGTGAGAGAAAAATCCTACAGTGATTAGTTGATTAATATGGCATTGGCATTTTAGTGAGAGAAAGTGAAGAGATGAGAGAGACTAATGGGAGTGGAATTTGGAAAAGAGAAGCATTGACGAGGTTTTTGCTGATAGGAGCTGGAGAGTGGGGGAATAGAGACACCGCTTTCGACAAACGACGTAACACACCTCTTTTTTAAGGAAAGGCCATTTGTGTGAGGAGTGGGGACAACAAACGGGAAATAGAGGGGGAGAGACCGTTTGAGCAGATGAAATGACGTTTTTGTCCTTCTCCTTTACATGGATTTCGTACGAACACAAGTAATGCAGGAGTTAGTAATGCAGGGATTATAGTACTGTGATTATTTTTTATCGAGTGTTTGGTTCATTGTATCAAAAATTAGCTATGCAAATGTATAATCTAAGCTTGTGTTTGGTTTAAAACTGTACAAAATCTTCTTTACAGTTATACCCTTGAATATTTGTGGGATTACATATGTTCTGTATATAAAGAAATTTAGGAAAAGGGTTTGAGGGGCAGTTTAGTAATTTTAGGGTCTTATCCGGGTATAGTTAAACCTAATATAAGTAATCCCTTAGTTTCCTTGGTATTAGCTAAGCCCTCCTATGAGGTATAAGTAATCCATATATTAGGTATGCATAAATTAAATTGAGCAACCAAACATTATATTGCACGGATTAAATTTTTATACAGGAATTATTTTACTTAGTACCGCCTACCAAACGATCCCTTGTATCATTATTCATTATCCATTTCACTGATTGCATAATGGGGCCAAGGAGTTGATCTTTCATTCTTTCTCATGTCAAAAAGTTTGGGAGCTGATCATGTCGTGCCTTACGGATTTAACTAAAGAATTGTTACAGTGTTAAAGCAAGTGATTCTGTTTTGTGCATTAATACTGTTAGGAATTTTCACATTATCGTATTAAATTTAGGAAAAATAATTCTGTATAGTTGCTTTTAAAATAATAGTCGAAAAAAATATATTTTTTTGTATATATATATATTTTGAATGTTATATACAAATTTTATACACTTTTCCGGCTACCAAATGTAAATAATTTCTATCGCGAGCTAAAAGTGATAATACCCATGGGCGGATCCACGTTCAATAGAGTGGGTGATGAAGCACCCATTGTTTAAGAGTCTGAGACTGGTATATTTTATATGAAATTCTTGAAAAGTTGCTCTATAATAACAATAAGCACCCCCCACGAGCAAAACATAGGGCTGGGTGCTTTGGTTTTGAGAGAGGGTTTAAGATCACTGTTAGCTCCTTATGTCGGACAATCAAAACTTGGCTGAAGTATTTTTATTTACCGTTAGAAGATCCTCTCCTTATTTTCGTTACTTTTCCTTTTGTGGTTTTCTTTATTTCCTTTTATTCTTGTTACATTTTCCCTTTTTAAAAAGAAAATATTATTAGTTTACTAATTTCATGGGATATGTATTATCTCTCATCAGTATCAGATAACTCTATCCATCAAGTTTTAAACAGATATCACGTATCAGTTATACTTATATTATGTGTTTACTATAATTAAAAGTAGGCGCGCACCCATTACATTAAAATCCTGGATCCGCCACTAGTAATACCCCTCAAATTTATTTATCAAAATATGTAGTTTTTCATAACAAGCATATCGTATGTAAATGATTTTCCATACCCAATGTATAGAAATGGATATTTCATATAAATATTGGACTCTCCAAACTTGTTTATGAAAAATTTATATTTAAAAACGAAGTCCTAGCCACCAAAAGATTGCTTCATTTCTTTTTTAAAAAGTGACCTAATTGTTTGTACATTTTTCTTATATTACCAATTGTTTACTTATATATTGTTTTTTGTCATTTTTAAATTTGGTAATTTGTTGTACAATACAAGAATTATAAAAATGCAAATGAAAACTCTATTAATTTGCATGTCTCCTTAATTATTCAATGTGTGTATGGTCAAAAATTGTTGGTAGTTTGATTACATTGCTTTTGTCTTTTGGGAAAAGCTTCTATTGAGTATTGAGTAAGCAAAGTTTGAAGGAAACAACTAAATAGCGGATAGGCCTTTTTATTTGCTCGACATCTTGTTGAAATTTTATCAATCTTCGGACCGACAACAGATCCACGCAACCATCGTATATAGGTAATGAGATCTTAATTCCGTTAAAGCAAATAAGAACTCTAAGGGATCGTTTAGTAGGCTGTACTAAGTAAAATAATTTTTATATAAAAATTTAATCTGTCCAATATAATGTTTGGTTGCTCAATTCAATTTATACATACCTAATACGTGGATCACTTATAACTATAAATAGTTTATGTGCTTAAAATTAGAAAACTAGATTTAAAAAACATAAAGTTTTCAATCGAATTGATTACCTGTTTGGACAAAAAATTTACTTTACACCTTAACTACAAATAGTCACTGAGGGGTCGTTTGGTACGAACACAAATAATGCAAGGATTAGTAATGCAGGGATTAGTAATGCAGGTATTAATAATGCAGGAATTGTGGTGTTGTGATTATTTTTTATCAAGTGTTTGGTTCATTGTATTAAAAATTAGCTTGTGTTTGGTTTAAAACTGAACAAAATCTTCTTTACAATTATACCTTTAAATATTCTTCTTTTTTGTATATAAAGAAATTTAGGGAAAGGGTTTGAGGGATGGTTTAGTAATTTTAGGGTCTTATCCAAGTATAGTTAATGCAGAGATTAGTAATCCCTTGGTTTTCTTGGTATTAGCTCAGCCCTCCTATGAGGTATAAGTAATCCATGTATTAGGTATGCATAAATTGAATTGAGCAATCAATATTATATTGGACGAATTAAATTTTTATACATGAATTATTTTACTTAGTACAGCCTACCAAATGACCTGAACGATTTTTTTAATGAAAAGATTGACAACTTACAAGCAAATGTCATATTTCTAAGGTACAGAATGAAATTGTTAAAGCTTGGTTTGCGGTGGGATTTCAATTATAAATTGCATAAAATGCTAAACTTTTAGAAGAGATGCACATTTATTTATTAACTTTAGGCAGACAACCCATCATTCGCATGTACACTTGATCTTTTTATTGGCAGGAAGAATATGAAACATTTTGTGAATACTGCGATCGCGTATTTAATTATCTACCTATGTCTACAATATTAATTTCTCAAATTTTATGTTTTTAATGGTCTTAGTTAATTTTTTTATTACTCTAAAGAATTCGTCGATAATATAAAAATTATAGAGGAATAACTGACAAATATGCAACCGAAGCAAAAAAAAAATGTTGTTGGCAAATGCTTTTTAAAACAAAATTTCAATGACGTGGACTTTTGAGGCATCTTTACATTGTTAACATAATCTCTCACGCACTTGTAGGGGAGATGACACAAGGTAGCCACTTTTCTGTTTAAAATATATTTATATTCACGATATATTTAATTAAAGATTAGTTAATTTTGTTTAAACTTCAGGACACGACGTCCTAGAGTTTAAACCTCAAAATTCAAATTTAAGTTTTTGATCGAATTGATTACCTGTTTGGACAAAAATTTTACTTTACACCTTAACTACAAATAGTTTCCGAGGGGTTATTTGGTACGATCACAAATAATGCTGGGATTAGTAATGCAGGGATTAGTAATGCATGTATTAGTAATGCAGGTATTAGTAATGCAGAGATTGTAGTGTTGGAATTATTTTTTATCAAGTGTTTAGTTCATTGTATTAAAAATTAGCTTGTGTTTGGTGTAAAACTGTACAAAATCTGCTTTACAACTATACCTTTGAATATTCTTCTTTCTGTATATAAAGAAATTTAGGAAAAGGGTTTGAGGGGCGGTTTAGTAATTTTAGGGTTTTATCTAGGTATAGTTTATGCATGGATTAGTTCGAAAATTGTGTTCAGAAGTTTGAATCTTATGTCCTTAATTTTAAATTAGTAGTTCATAATCTAGGACACTTAGTCCTAAATTTCAAATTAGCAGCTTAAACATTCAAGCTGAGTCATGGATTTCTAAATTCATGATATTTAGTACTAAAGTCGGGATGAATTGGCTAATTTTTAACACATTATAAATTATGAATATATTTTAAATAGCAAATTTAAAAGTGACTATTGCTGCACTTTGCCGCACATATACCCATAATAAACTTACAAAATGTTGTAACTGTTAAATATAGTGTCCCACGCAACCAATAACTCTTCGAAGAGTTTTACAGATAATGGTTAGACTAGGATAGCTATCAGTTAGTATTCTTGTATAATTACTCTACTGTAATCTCTATCTCAATCTTTAACCAAGATGTCAATGTATATATATACGCAAGGTGGTGTACACAAGAGGTTCAAGGAAAATATTCCCATAATCTTTCATGGTATCAGTTGTATATTCTTGTATAATTACTGTATGGTAATCTCTATCTGTAAAACTTTTGAAAGATTTATTGATTGCGTTGGACACTATATTTAATAGTAATTATCCCGACACATTCAAAGGAAAGATTTATCTCTAAATATTAAAATAAAATATCAAAAGTTATCGAAATGGCATTGATATTAATTGAAAGATTAGATCGCAAAATCTTCATTCTCTGCTACAAATCCGTTAATAAATGGACCAAAATTTAGAGAGATTTACTAAATAAATCTCAGCAACACAACTTCCTATATCTACTCATTTCTTGAACTTTGGAGAATATTTTGCCCCTACGCATGGTTTAAAATAAGTCAATTTTGTTGGTAGAACAAAATAGACAAGACTGCTTCACGTAGGACACAATCTATCTCCCAAAATTTTAGCCTGCAATTGAAGCTGTCTCTGACTGAACGTTAACTGCTTGAACGTTGATATCTAATGTTAACTCTCCACCAAATCCTAGTATTATTTTCAAATTTCAGGGGTCGTTTGGTACGAACATAAGTAATGTAGGAATTAGTAATGTAGGGATTATTAATGCAGGGATTATAGTGCTGGAATTATTTTCTATCAAGTGTTTGGTTTATTGTATTAAAAATTAGCTATGCAATGTATAATCTAAGCTTATGTTTGGTTTAAAACTGTACAAAATCTTCTTTACAATTATACCCTTGAATATTCTTCTTTCTATATATAAAGAATTTAGGAAAATGGTTTGAGAGGCGGTTTAGTAATTTTAGGGTCTTATCCAGGTATAGTTAATGCATGGTATTAGTTAAGCCCTCTTATGAGGTATAAGTAATCCATGTATTAGGTATGCATATATTAAATTGAGCAACCAAATATTATATTGGACGGATTAAATTTTTATATAGAGATTATTTTACTTAGTACAGCCTACCAAACGACCCCTCAGTTATCAAAACAAATAATGGCTTAAACAAGAAAGAAATTTTGATTAGTTATTCTCCTTTCCTTTTCACCAACATCTTAAGCCCGAAACAAGTTTGGTGAAGTAGGTACAAGGACATTGTTGATGCACATGTATTATTAAATTCTTTGTAAGATCATTATTAACTGGTGCACAGGGGAAAAAAAATTAACATGCCATGCGAGAATAAAATAAATAAGAAAATCGATAATTCCCACTTCACAAATTAGCATATTTGTTTTACATATTTCTTTGTCCTATGTTTTATTCGTTTTTTCCTCTAGAACTAGTTATAGATACCATTTCTTCTACATTTTATTATGTTTTCACAGATTTTAATTATTGTATATGTAAGCGTATCATAAGCCCACTTTACACTAAAAGATGGAATATGTTTACCTTTGACTTCGAATAACAATTAAATTTGTACGTGGTTTTAAGAACACGTAATTTAGTTTGATACAAATAATAAAGAATAAAATAGAGATTAAAGTCAGTAAATAAATTGAGAAAAAATACAAACTGCAAGCCTTGAATAGTCTTGGCCTTGATTGATTTCTTCAAGATGAACAAATATGAACCAAACGAATAAAGAGATAATAAAGCAGATTTCTTTTCTATATTTTGACAATTGAAGCGTGAGATGCTTTTTACAATTGCATTGCCCCTTTACGTAGAGGAGGGATACTTCTTATACAAGGTAAGAATCTATTTACAAGGTAAAATATCTCTTGATTTACTGATTTCAACGGTCTTGTTGATTGACGCCATGATTCCCATCGAGATATTTACATATCACGGGATTTACTATCCTTTCGTTACGCATATCTGATAATTTTACCCTAGGACATTTCCCATAATCGACTTCGACAAACTCATCTCAGGTATCATGGCTTCGAGTTCCGATTCGATGTTGTTCGGTCTCGACCTTCGCTCTTAGATACTTCGATCCCGGCCTATATCGAGCAGTAGTTTTGATTGATACCAACCGTATAAACTCGAACCCGATTTATCCATACGCAAGCGGTTCGAATTCGACCCCATACAGAATACTTGAAACTAAAAATATTTTTATATTCCAGATTTGGGGGAAAGCGCCATTTAATTTTATAATTCGACTTATGAATTTATTAAACCACCCATTTGATCAGTGGTCAGCAAAGATAATTACCAATTGCAATAACCAATGATATTTACCAGTTAAAAGCGTGTTTAAATAAATCATTATACGTAATCAACATTTCTTCTTTTAAATAATCATTATCAAGGCATTTGCTTGAGATTGTGAAGCTACAATGGATATTAATTTCTTATGAGGCTGAACACGTAATTAGCCATGCATTGGCATACAAGTCAATGAAAGAATTAACTGAAATTATTATACTCAGGTTTACAGTTTTCAATAATGTTTTGCAATTAGCCTAGACATCACAAATAATTATCGGTTACTTTCTGATAAATGGATATTGGGCCTAACTCAATCTCAAAAGCTAGCTTATGAGATGAGGATTGTCCAAGACCATATAAGAGACCAAAAACCTCAAATTCCATCGACGTGGGACAACTCAACACTTTCTTTCTTTCTTCCTTTTTTTTTGTCTTCTGGAATTCCTCTAATCTTTCATTATTGGAAAGATATTCCATCCGATTCAAGTTATATAATTGTTATAGACCTCATGATCACGTAGAATTATAAAAAGAGTAGTTTTACCTACTAATTTCTTTTATTATTTTTTAAGGTATATGTATATAGCAAAAGAAACACAGATCACTTTTTGTTTAATAAAGTATAAAAACTAAAGTCATAAATTGGGATGCATGAGGAGTAGGTTAAAAAGATTGTGTCTTTGTTTTGGTTGAATATAATATACTTTAAAGATAGATAATTATTTTGGTTGGTACGTTCATTTAACTATGCACCTCTCATGCATTACGGAATAATTTAGTTGACATACTAGTTATGAAAATTATAATACATGAATTATATTACGTGGCACCTTCCTGAGGTTCTTTGGAAGCGCGACGTAAAGCTAAGCAATCGATGTCAGTACGATTACTATCCGCCAAATAAGGTCCCCTCCGCACACTAGACTACATTGTCAGTGCCGTACGGGAAAACCAATGTCGTGAGCGTCTGAGAGAACTGAAAAGAGCAATTGAGGAATGAAAGCTGATTGCATTGATGAAATGAAATCTATTACAAGAGCTACGCGGTGTCGAGGGGGAGAGACACCAGTACAGATAAATATTTGCTTGCTTGAATGTTTGAATGCTTGAATGCTTGATCCCCCCTAATAATGCTTAAAAAAAAAAAAAACTAAGTTACAAGAGTTGACCTATGAAAGCTGTAGATGCATACTGAATGTAAAATGAAGTAAACCTACTTTATATTTACAATGAAAGGACTTAGACTTCTACAAGGTAGAAACAAGTCCAATAGCAGCAACTTTGTCTTGAGCATCAGGATCTGCGCGCACGTTGCTGTCGGCGCGCGCGGCACTATTTGTGTCTGCCTGGGGCTGGGCGTTGGCGCTTGGATCATGATGAGTGCGCGCGGCATTGCCTGTGCGCGCGGCATTGCCTGTGCGCGCGGCATTGTTTCTGTGCGCGGCGCTGTTGGCACTCGCAAGCCGCTGGACGTCAGCAAGGAATTTCGGTGGGACGACAGAGACACATGTGCGCTTGTCACTTGGCGTGCCGAGACCACGGGACCGACCGTGGCACTAGGCGTTGGAAGGCTAGCCATGACGCCACCCGCCGCGTCCAATGGGTCATGGGGTGAGACTGAAAAGCAGCCATGACAATTATTACGCGGGAATTAACAATGAAAGAATCATTATACAGTGATAAATAATAAAAAAAATCTGTCTTTAAATTTTCACATAACTTAATAGAAATATTATATAACACCGTCACTTTGCAGTGATTATTCTTTTTAATGTAACCAGCCATATCTTATGCCAAATTTATTGCTATATTGACTGTGATTAATTATTACAATATTATGTACACGACCCCTACAAGATCACATGCCAAGGATATATCTGTAATTTAGGAATAGAGTGGCAAAATGCAGCAAGGAAATGAAACCAGTGAGAGGGTCCCCTGAAGTTCATTAATGATAAATTTGAAATATTACGTGAGTATTCATAAGCTCAGATCTTTTACATTTATTTGCATTGATGACATAGGCGCCTTTGGACACAATTCAGTCACCAAATTCAAATGTCGTCGGATTATACGGAAGGGGCCATATAGCGTGGATTGTAAAATATCCATCCGCCTTTGAATCCACCTTTCAATCTCATACAGATTTAGGGTCGTCTGATAGGTTGTACTAAGTAAAATAATTTTTGTATAAAAATTTAATCCGTCAAATATAATATTTGGTTGCTCAATTCAATTTAGACATATCTAATACATGGATTACTTATACATCATAGGAGGGCTTAGTTAATACCAAGAAAACTAAGGGATTACTAATTCCTGCATTAACTATACCTGAATAAGACCCTAAATTACTAACTGCCCCTCAAACCCTTTTCCTAAATTTCTTTATATACAGAAAGAAGAATGTTCAAGGGTATAATTGTAAAGAAGATTTTGTACAGTTTTAAATCAAACACAAGTTTAGATTATACATTGCATAGCTAATTTTTAATACAACGAACCAAACGCTTGATAAAAAACAAGCCCAGCACTATAATTCCTGCATTACTAATACCTGCATTACCAATCCCTGCATTACTAATCCTTGCATTACTTGTGTTCGTACCAAACGACTCCTTAGGATTTAAATTTATCAATTTCTACAATAACCTTTAATTAAAATGTAAAATTGAATTCACTGTAACTTTTTTAATACAAAAATTACAATATTCACGTTAACTCACAACTTATATGCCAGTTCCGCCTCTATTTGAATTTAAGAAAAATAATCACATGAAATGTTAGCTAGTGATACCACTAAATTCAAATCCATTTGACCTGATAAATTTACTCAAAGTTTGGCTGATCATTAACTCGTTCATTTGTTAAACTCAACCCATTTTGATTCAATCTATTTTAATCCATCTAAAGTTAGATGGATTTTTAGCCCAAGTTAATTCAAGAGTAACTTTACTAAAATAACTTTTCTTTATTTGATATATTATATATGACTATAACAAAATAAATAAATAAAAAGTCTTATTTAAGACCTAAATAACTAATAAAAAAATAATACACATTAATTAAAAACTTAGTTAAAGTTAGACGAGTTGAACTATAACCTAAGTTTTAGCACAATTTGACCCAACCCGTCTTCATTTCGCCACATCGAATGTGTTGAACATCTTCATTTCGCCACAAGTAAAACAATGCATGTGCACCAAGCATAAATTTGTATCAGCCAATTGTGGATCGTTTTGCATCAAACAATGGCAGTTCCCCCCTGTGACATGGACTGAGAACTGCTACTATAAAGATTTGTAAAGTAATCCTCCCCTTCAATTTTCCATTATTTTTACACTATCCAATGCAACTTCAAGTATTTTTTAATTGGGTATCCGAGACTATTTTTAGCCGTTTGTCCACAGATGATATTCGAATTCTTTTTTAAATTAATCAAATAAGTATTTGTTTCACAATTTTAATTTGTTTTTTTCAAGTAAAATTTATGTCAGAATACTCTTGACTTCAACTTGAACTTAAGTACTCTTTCCTTTTCAAACTTCAGTAGAAAATGGGCGTAGCGCATCAATAGGCACTTTTAAGCTTGCTATTTAAAATATATTTATAATTTATAATGTTTTTAAAGATTAACTAATTCATTCAAACTTCAAGATTAAGTATTCTAACTTTTTGTATCTTAAATCTTTGAGCTGCTAATATAAAATTAGTGTCCTAAATTTTTGAATTGCTAATTTGAAATTTAGGAGTAAGTGTCCTAAATTTCTAAACTGCTAATTTAAAATTTCAGATATATGATTCGAATTTTCGAATACAATTTTCGAACTTTCAGGTTTAAAGTTTAAAGTCATGAAGTTTGAACCTTCAGGTTTAAACTTCAAGGCGCATTATAAACTTTGGATATATTTTAAAATCATGCTTAAAATTGGCTACTTGGTATCATTTTCACAAAAAAATTTGAGAAAATGACCCTCTATAGCCTCTTAAAATTTTAATAGCCCATGCTTTCCCCCATTGACACGAAATGTCCTTCCAGCCCAAAAATATTACATTTAGTAGCCCAAATGTCTATTTTGTATATTTTTGTATAGTGACAGTCTATTTTGTATATATTTTTTATAGTGACAGTCTATTTAGTATATTTTTTGTTTAGTGATATTCTATTGTATATAAATTATACAGTGACAGTCTATTATGTATATTTTTTTGTATAATGACAGTCTATTTTATATATATTTATATAGTGACATTCTATTTAGTATATTTTATGTATAATGACAATCTAATTTGTACATATTTGTATAGTGACAGGCTATTTAGTATAATTTTTTGTATAGTGACAGTTTATTTTGTATATATTTCAAGGTTATGCATAATGGATATTCAGTGATATCCATGTTTTTCTTTTTCATCTCCATGTACAATCACACACTTATATTTGTATAATGACACTTTATTTTGTATATCTATTTGTATATAAATTGTATAGTGACAGTTTATTTTAGTATAATTTTTTGTGTAGTAACAGTCTATTTAGTATATACATTGCATAAAATTTATATATTGAGTATAACGTGCATCTTGCGATGTATCCATAATGTATCATTAATGTATCTCGAGCGCTTTTGTGTATCCAAAGTGGATAGACTATTCTACAATGATTAAATTTTATATATATAAAGTGTATCATGCATTTTACAATGTATCCTTAATGTATCATTAATGTATCCGGAATGCTATTTTCCAAAAATAAACTCATGGCATATTTAAGACTAAAAGTTTCGAATATACTTATTTCTTTATTAAATTTCGTGTTAAAATAATTAAATAAAACGCATAGAGTATAAAGTATTCCCCCTTGTTATTCTGGTCTACAATACATGAGGCTTTGAGTCCTTAACCATCAACTCGAAAAAGACAGAAACTCGTAGGTAGCATCAACGAAAATTAATTAATTACAAGTACTTTGCGTATATAAATCCCTCATTCAAAGTGAAGAACACATAATATTTTCAGCTCTTAAACTTGCTTCTTATTAGCTTTAGCATGGTACAGAAGCAAAAATCAAACATTATGAGGTTAGGACAAAAATTAATCATGGCCAAGTCACATATTTTTTACGAGGATATATACTTTCAAATAAGAGGAAAAGATATGAAACATGTTTTCCTTATAGCTTGGAACAAGAAATAAAAAAATAACTCAAATAAAAGACAAAATAAATGGGATATAATACTACAAAGAAGATGAATTCAAGCTACATAAATGGGCACTTGCTATTCTGAATTATGCAAGTGCTAGAAGACCAATTTAAGCTGTCCATTATAATTTGTTTGGGGCTATAAATTGTATGGCTTAATTCATGGCTAGCGAATGATAATTATTTCCATCGGCCGGCTAGGCGCCAACCTTCCTAAAACGCTTTGTCTTTATTTAGGTGAAGGTAAATAGGTCAGCGCACTAGCCAAAGACTTCCAGTCTATTTAACAATAAAAGACTGATTCTTGACCTTCGAGCGCTTTGGTGCGCAGGCTTGGCTCCGAATCTTTAAAAAAGTCCTCGACGCAGCAAAAGTTAATTTAGACATCTTCAAAAGCTACAAATGAAATTTTTCCCAAAAGCCTTAGGATTGGAAGGGCAAGGCCCAACTAGAAATATCAGAATCACTGATCCGCGGAACAGATACAACAATTTAAAAGTGGAATTATCAGAAGATGGGCCCTGGACACGTCGGATCATCAACTCGATTTTATCCACTTGTCTCAAACTAATTAATTCAAGTTTAGTAGTTATTAATTATAAAAATTGAGGGGATTCTTTTGCCAAATGTAAGACTTTAAATTGAAAATGTACAACACAACATACTGTTCTAAACAATATCCCATTCTTCCTTATCTGAAACTTCGTCTTCATCAGAATTCAGAAGAACCTCTAGCAGAATGACGGGAGGCGGTGGTGGTGGTGCCGCCGGAGTCACCTCCGGCAAAAAACGACAACGTGTAGGTAGCAATAGCCGACTTTCCTCAACAATCGGAATCGTTGACTCTTCACGTCCGGATAGTACGCTAACGGAACGCTCTCAGAAGCCGTCAGGTATTCGCCGGACATCTTCTCACACCGTTATTCCATCGTCTTCGACCGCTGCCGCCGCTGCAGCTGCAGCTAGCGGCGGATTCAACGATTCATCTACGGCTGACGTCGTGCTTCGTCTCTTCGTCGATCAATTGCCGCTGTTCGATACCGACGGCTCCGAATCAATCTCAGCCGTTGATTCTGATCAATCCGATGTCCAGATCTATCTCCACTCCGATATTCTCCGCCGCTGTAAGTACTTCGCTGCTCTCTTATCCGATCGCTGGCTAAAGGAATCAAACGACGTTGTCGATTCAGGAAACGCTTCTAGAACCTTCCGGCTTAATCTAGGTGTTCCGTCTACTCCTGGATCAATCGATCATCATTTAACTGTTCTTCAGCTCCTATACACCAATGACTTCTCCACAACTATCAATACTATTTCAATAGCTTTGTGTTTACTTCCAGTGGCTTTGGAACTAATATTCGAGGATTGCATTAAGGCTTGTGTAAGGTTCCTTGAGGCTGTACCATGGACTGAAGATGAAGAAAGGAAAATACTCAATTTTGCTCCGTTTTTAGGCAAGGAGGAATCTCAAGAGCTTCTCGCTAGGGTTTCAACTGATAAGAACAATTCGTCTGAAGAAATGCTTCATGGATTGATATTATCGGCACTTCATAACCATCCAAACATGGCATTTGCTAAGGCATTTGTAGCTAAACTTTTGAGGGATTTTTCATCCAAAGAGGCAGCAAAGAGAGTGTTGGACCGTGCCTTTTTGAGTAGCTTGAAGATCGTGAAGGAGTCATTGGAGGATTATTCGAGTCCTGATTTTAGAGGTGATCAGACTGAGGCAATTCAGAGGTTGAATTTGCATACTGCAATGACGAATGGGAGGCATTTGCTGTGGTTGCTGGAGAGAATGATTGAACTGAGAGTGGCTGATGCAGCTGTACAAGAGTGGAGCAACCAGGCCTCGTTTACTGCTGATTTGCTGAGGGCCCTTCGTGATGATGCATGGAGGAATATTGTACCTGGGCTCCCTGCAGTTGTGCTTCGATGCACTTGCAAGCTTGCTAATGCAGTCGCCACAGGCACTATCTTGGCTACTAGACAGGTCCATTTTCCTTTTCATTGTCTTATAAATGATTCTTTCTAGTATGTATAATTGAAAAGCTTAGAGTCTAGGAAATACACCTGTTAATTGTGTGGGATGTGAGGGCTTTAGGAGTTATGTTTTTCGATATGTCCTTGTTCACTAATTGCATAATTAGGGAAATATTAACACGCATAGACACCTTTAAGACTTAGGAGCATCCTACACTTGAACACATTCCTAAATTAGCAAAGGATACTTCTGGGAGCGAATAGCACTGAGATTTTGTCTTACTGTTTACTAGCTTTCTCCTGTTTTCTGCTATTTTGACACATATAATTTATAAAAGCAAGTAACAGTGGCACTTCAATTAGAATTTTTCCCATCCATATGCAATATCCAACTTCATGTCTCGTGAGTCTTTATCCAAATGGTGATTGACTGTTAGATGTTCTGAGACTTTTGGATGTTTCAAAGAAATGGTTTTGAGTATGGACATGATTTGCTCCTTCTATGTCCTTGTTTTGATTGACTGTTAAAATGATTGATCTGTCTTAAAGATGTACTGATTCATAACCAGAAACATGGGCATTCTACAATAACAGCGGCAGTTTGATTTTTTGCTGCTGTGTCTGTTCTGGTGTTTATACCTGGTCAAGTGAATATTGTTCTTCATTGATAAACAGCGAGTCTTTCTACAATGGCTTCTGCTTTACTTCATTTCTCTAATGCACTTAAGTCTAACAGGTCAGAATGAAGCTTGTGAAAGATTGGCTTCCAGTCTTGATTTTGTGCAAAGACAATGTAACACCTATGATGCCAAGTCACAAAACAGTATATGTGGAGCTGGAAGACACGTTTTTGAGGATTATATCCACACTTACCTTGCCTGATGCCCAGGAGTTATTGCAGCAGTGTCTCAGCTTTTCAACTCGGAATGTTGATGACTGTCCTCACTTGGTCGGTGCATTTACCACCTGGTTCCGACGAGCAAATAGATCCCCCAATGTAGACAATCTTGATATGTGATGTTCTTCCAAGTGTTGATGATTTGATGGATAAACATGGACGTCTCGGTGACTAGTGTTTGCATACTAGAGTCTCCATTCCAAAGACACTGCTATATGTAGATAAAACGTATTCCCTCGCCTTTGTACCAGAAGTAATGTAGATTGCATGACTCATGGGCTGATTACTTTGGTGCTGCGCAGTATTCTTGCTGTAAGAACCAGTTTTAAAGAGAATGACCACCTTGTATATAGATTCTATGCTATATGAAATCTGCCCTTTCTATATCTTTTAATATCCAGACTCTTTTTCATTTTTTACTCAGATAGGTAAAATTGATCCTCTTGAGCATATCCAGTTGGCGAAGCCAGTATGATATTCTATGACTTGTTACATTATCAAGGGTGAACGTCTTTTCAAAACTATTCATGGGTTCTTGTTGCTGGCTCAAGGTTTTCTTGGTTGCGTCATGAAAATCGCCAAGGAACATGGATCATAATTTAACTTCCGCGGAAAAAACCGGGTCATTTACTTTGATGGTTTAAACTTCAAGCTCGAACAGTTATCTAACACACTTAGCTCAAGTGGAAAAGTGGATGACCGGATAAAATTCAATACAAAGTTTCAGAATCTAAAAGCTTAAGTAGCTGGTAAGACACGAGGCACATTATTCAGTTTTGTCACACATCGTTTCAAATACCATTGGAGCTTAAATAGGTTCAATGTAACGACATACGGCATGCAAATTTAGACACCCGTCGAAAGTGCAATAGACAGGCTTCGCAGTCATAAGCCAAAATTCAGTCACTAGACGAACAACAAATGAAACATGGTGTCGGAAAGCACAAATAAGGTCTGCGGCCAGATCAGAAGGGAAAAAAAGGAACGAAACATTAAAAATAACTCCTCTATGCAATTTGTAAACAGTTATGCTATCCAATCTGTTACGCGGCGTCTTCATGAGATTCTTTGGAAGGGCAACGTAAGGCTAAGCAATTGATGTCAGTGCGATCGTTGTCCGCCAATTGACGTCCCCTCCGTACGCTAGACTAGATTGTCAATGTCGTACAGGAAAACCAATATCGTGAGCAACTGAGAACAGAAAAGAGAATTGAGAATGAAAGAAAGCTTGATTGCATAAATGAAAGCTATTACAGAAAAGCAACGCAGTGTCGAGGGGGAGAGACACCAGTACAGAGAATTGTTTGCTTGCTAGAAAGTTCTGAATGCTGGATCCCCCTAATAATGCTTAAAAAAATTAAATCAAAGTTACATGACTTTATCCAAATAAGCTGCAGGAGCACACTAAAGAAAATGAAGTAAATCTAATCTAAGTCTCTTTGCAGCAACTTTGTGTTGGAAACGCATTCATATTGATGACTTTGCGTCTTGTTGTAGGTTTTGATAATCAACAAACCATTATTGATGAAATGCCGAGATTGCTATGGACCTTGTTATGATTACAAGTCAAGCTCTCAAGATGCTAAAATGCAAATCAATAAATGGAACAAGTTGATGAAGCAAAAGATTGAAGACCAAAGATGTCGTGTTTAGACTTAAATTGGTTTTGAGTTTTAATGTTATCTTGAATCAACTCTCGTTTTAAAGAACTTGGCTCAAAGTCTAAAAACGTTTTCAAAATAACCATTGAAACCTTTTTAAAAAACAATTGTTTTTACAATTATTAATCAAATCGATGTTGGAACCAGTCCAACAATCGATTGTCTACATTAGACAATCGATTGTCACTGAACACTGGCCATCAATTCCAGTGAACTCCAACAATCGATTGTCAGAATGTGACAATCGATTGTTATGGTTCCAGAGACTTTAACAATCGATTGTCAAGTTGAAACAATCGATTGTTGGAGTTACCGTTGGGTTATAACGGCTAGTTTTTGTTAATAATCGATTGTATGAATTTAACAATCGATTGTTGGCAACGGACAGAAGTTTTTTTGTCCCTAAACTCTTGTTTAATCAAATAAAAATATAGCCAACTATTCCCAACGGATCTATGAGGTTTTGGGGCTATAAATACACCCTCTTAAACCTCATTTAAACACAACACTTCATCCAAAATTATAAGATCATACTACTTCAAGTTTTCATAATCAATTGAGCTATATTGAGCCATTTTCTTGAAGATTAAAGTTGTGTTCTTGTGCTTAACTTTCCTCACTCCATCTACTCTTGTGAGAGTTCATTTTTGAGTGATATTTGTGTTGTCATACACTTAAGGGAAGTTGTCCCTTGTTGTAATTAAGAAAGAGTGTCTTTCTTGTTGTTGTGCAAACTTTGTGTGATCAAGAGTTTGTGTTGTAACGGTTTGTTGAGCACCCGTAAGCTTGACAGAGATAGTGAAATACTCAAGTGTGATCTTGAGGAGTGGAGTAGCTACAAGTTGTAGTGAACCACTATACATCGTTGTGTACGATTTTTATTTACATTCCGCAACCTATTTCTCGCTATCTTATTTTCGCACTTACACTTCAATTATATATATTCATATTGCGAAAATTTGGTAAAGTTTCTTAAAACGCTATTCACCCCCCCTCTAGCGTCGTGCATATATTCTAACACTTTGTCTTTAGCATCAGGGTCCGCGCGCAGCGCCGGTTATCAGTGGGGTGATAGAGGCGCCTGCGCGCTTGTCACTTGGAGCTGCCGAGACCACGGGGCCGACCGTGGCGCTGGGCGTTGGGAGGCTTGCCAAGACGCCACGGGGCGCGTCCAAGGGGTCATGAGGCATGACTGGAAAGCCACCCATGACATCTCCCCCACCGGAGTTAGCGACGTCCTCGGCGCCTTACTTGCAAGGTAGTCATCAATTAGGCTCTTGTGGGCTTTGAAGTTTGTCCGCCTCTCCCAAGTATTCTCCTCTGCATCATATCCCTGACATTTCACCAAGAATTCTTGGTGATCTTTTCTTGAGGCATGAATCACTCTATCATCAAGAATAGCTTCATCACACCTTTTTCCGGTTGAAGCAGGGCCTCTAATACTGGGTATTGCGAGTTGGCTCCGTGAAGGATCCTCCGTATCCTCCCAAAAAGGTTTCAGGAGACTGACATGGAAGACAGGATGAATTTTCCACCAAGCTGGGGTATCCACCCGGTATGCAACTTTCCCAATGCGCCTTTCAATGGACAACGGTCCAATATATTTTTGCAATAGGCGAGGGTCACGGACTCCCGCAAACAAGTACCACTTTGGGATTTTGACCATCACTTTTTCTCCTACCTGATACTCAACAAAGCGACGATTTTAATCAGCATGCCTCTTCATCCGCTTTTGGGCTTTGAATAAGATAGCTCAGCACTATCTCCAAATTTCGCTTCCATTCTCTTGAGAAGCTAGCAGCTCGAGGAGATTTGACATGTTTGGTGCACTCACAGTGTGTGCGAGTAGCGGTTGCTGTCCGGTAACAATTTCAAAAGCGCTCTTGTTGGTAGAAGAGCTCTTTTGTGAATTGAAACACAGTTGAGCAGCATCCAAAAGCTTCACCCAGTTCTTCTGTGATCCGGTTACAAAGTGGCGGAGATATTCCTCCAGCATGCCATTGAACCGCTCCGTCGGGCCATCAGATTGCGGATGAAAATTTGAAGTGTGACTTAATTTTGACCCAAGACACTTAAAGAGTTGAGTCCAAAAGTTGCTAGTGAAGCGCGAGTCGCGATCACTAACGATGTCTTTGGGCAGGCCCCAATATTTGACGACATGAGAGAAGAAGAGTCGAGCTGTATCTTCTGCTGATATATACTGTGGGGCTACTATAAAGGTAGCATACTTGGAAAATCTATCCACCACAACCAAGATAGTTGTGAGATCCCCGACCTTGGGCAATCCGATGATGAAATCTAGGGAAACGCTTTCCCAGAGTCTTTTTGGGACAGCCAGTGGTTCCAAGAGTCCTGCTTGCATCAGGCGGTCCGACTTGTCCTTCTGGCATACAAGCAAGTTTTCACATACTGAGCGACGTCATCGACAATTTGAGGCCAATAATATGCACGGCGAAGTAACGCCATGGTGCGTTCTTCACCAGGATGACCAGCCCACAAAGTGCTGTGGAATTCCGCTAGAAGGGTCCTTCGCAAATCTCATCCTTTGGGAACATAAAGTCGGTTTTCTTTTACTTTCAAGAAACCATCTTCTGTGTAGAACTTGCGAGTCTTGCCTTGTTCTACCAAATTAACCAAATACTGTGCAGCAGGATCCTTGATAAGTAGACCCTGTATCTGGTCTTTTATGGTGGTGGCTACTTCGCTCCCCTTTAGGATGGCGAGTATGCACACTGATGCTAGATCCGCTCTCCAACTGAGTGCATCGGCAACATGATTAGGCTTTCCACTACGGTACTCCAGGTCGAAGTGAAATTCCGCTAGGAGTTCCAGCCACCTGGCATGTCGACCATTCAGCTTCGATTGAGCCATGAAATGGCTAACAGCTGTGTTGTCTGTCTTGACCAAGAACAGGGTTCCCAGCAGATAATGCCTCCAAAGGCGTAAGCAATGGACGACAACCAATAATTCCTTCTCGTGGGCGGTATAGCGCCATTCTGCATCCTTCAGCTTTCGGCTCTCGTACGCTACAGGATGCCCTTCTTGTAGCAAGACTCCGCCAAGTGCATAGTCGGAGGCATCCGTTTGTACCTCGAATGGCTTGGCCAAATCAGGGAGGGCCAAGACGGGACTACTAGACATAGCCGCTTTCAATGGCTTGAAGGCCTCCGCTCGCCTGAGTCCCCAATCCCAAGGCGTGACATTCTTGAGAAGTTCTGTTAGTGGTACTGCGATGAAGGATCTTCACAAAACGTCGATAGAAGTTGCATAGGCCAAGGAACGCCCTCAAGGCGTGGACATCCTTAGGCGGCGGCCAATTTGTGATAGCCTGAATCTTCTGTTGGTCCATCTTGATCCGCCCTTCCTCAATGACATGCCCGAGGAAGTCGATTTGTTTTTTAGAAAAGGAGCATTTGGATAGCTTCGCATATAATTTGTGCTCCCGCAATTGTGCTAGGACCTTCCGCAAGTGCTCCAGGTGTTCTTTCAGTTTCTGGCTATATACGACAATGTCATCCAAGTAGACCACCACGAATTCGTCAATGTATTCCCGAAAGACTTGATTCATCAGGGTGCAAAATGTGGCTGGTGCATTAGTCAAGCCGAATGGCATAACCAGGAAGTCGTATGACCCATATCTTTTCACGCAAGTTGTCTTGTGTTCATCACCCTTTGCAATCCGAACTTGTCAATAACCTGTCTTCAGGTCTATTTTGGTGAACACCGTCGCACCACCCAATCTGTCGAACAAGTCTGCCATGAGCGGAATAGGATACTTGTTCTTCACAATGATTTTGTTTAGAGCCCAATAATCCACACAGTCATAAACTTCCATCATGTTTCTTTTGGAATAGCACAGGGGACTCGTATAGGGACTTGGAGTGTATGATGATCCCTGTGTCTAGAATTTCCGTCAATTGTCTCCAAAGCTCGGTGAGTTCGAGTGGTGACATTCTGTACGGCGCCCGGGCAGGTGGCTTCGCACCCGGCACCAACTCAATTTCATAGTCCATAGTGCGCTTAGGCGGGAGTCGCTTTAGCATGTCTTGTGGCATGACGTTTTCAAATTCCAATAGCATCTCCTTCAGGGGTGCAGGAAGAGGACCCGAGGAGCGTTCTATATCTTCAATACAGAGGGTAGCCAAGAATGTAGGTTCATGTCTTTTGACCCCCTTCTTCAACTGTAAGGCCGAGATGTTTTCAGAGGCCATCTTTATGGGCATGTACGGGATGGTGCAGGGCTTGGCCCCATTTGTTCCCATCATCAGTAGCATGTCTGCATACGACACGGTCATGGTGTTGGTTTGCCTCAGGAATTCCAACCCCATTATCAACTCGAAGTCGTCTATGACCACCACCCGCAGGTTGAATTTTCCTTCATAAGGGCCAAGTTTCGCTGGTACTTCTCTGGCTATTCCACCAACTGGCTGAGGGGGTGAGTTGATAGCCTTGACACGTCCTTTGCCCTTTCCTACAACTAGGCTAAGGCGCTCCACCTGAGTCGAGGCTAAATAGTTGTGGATCGCACCCGTGTCTATCACCGCCCGAATGGGTTTGCCATTTACCTTCATCTCGACGAACATTAAGGTCCTCTCTTGTTTAAGAGGAGTCCTCTCATCCGCCTTCTTTTTCCCTTTCTTGTTGATTGGGCAGGGGTCCTTCTTCTTATGGATACCGGCACTGGTTCCCGCTAAGGCTTCAGAAAAAGAGCCAACAATTGCATTGAAGGCGCCTACTGGTTCGGTCTGGTCCGCATCATCGGATTCGTCATTCGTCCCATCATCAACAGCTTGATGGGCATTCATCTGCGCATGTGGGCATTCATTATTCCAATGTGGTCCGCCGCAATGACGGCATCCTGAAGGGGGTTTCCTCCCCCGATCGTTGTTGTTAGATGCAGTGCTAGTACTGCCTGAGGAGGGAGCCTTAGATTTGGTTGCACTCCGATCTCCTCCACTTCTGCTTGGGCCACCAGTACTCGGATGGCCCCCTTTGTATCCTCCTTTGACAGGCTGTTGAGGCCTATCCTTCCGAGCTTCCACTTGATAATCCCCAAGGCATTCCGCTGCTTGGATCGCCTTAGGTAACATGTCTACTCTTTGTCTTTGGAGTTCCATATGGGCATAGGGTTTCAACCCTTCCAGGAAAGTGAAGAGTTTGTCTTTGTCCCCCATGTCACGTATGCTCAGCATGAGTGCGGAGAATTTTCACACGTAGTCCCGCACTGATTTAGTCTGGCGGAGCTCCCATAGCTTCCTCCTTGCATTGTACTCAACTGGAGGAACTCCCATAGCTTCTTCCTTGCATTGTACTCAAACATTTTCGGGGAAGAACTATAGGTGTATGGCTGCCTTTAGTTCCGCCCAGGTGTCGAGAGTATCTTCACCGGCCCTGATGGCTTCGAATTTCACCCGCCACCAGAGTTTATCATCACCCTGAAGATACATGGCAGTAGTTGCCACCTTCTTAGCTTCTTCTAGGCCTCCCACGGCATCGAAGTATTATTCAATGTCGAAGATGAAGTTTTCCACTTCTTTGGCATTCCGAGCTCCACTGTATGGCTTTGGCTTGGGAATTTTTAGTTTCTGTGTCGTGGGGACAAAGTTCACAGCACCCCCGGTTTGGTTTCCGCCTCCTCGAAGCAGACCTTGTAAAGTAGCATTGATAATGTTGAGCTGGCCTGTCAAGTTGTCTATAGTTACTGCATGGCAGTCACCATGTCTGCCTCTTGTGCCCTATGGGCTAAATTTTCGGCATGCTCCTGCTGGAGGCCCTCAAACTTTACAAAAATTTCGGCTGCCTCTGTGGCTGCCGTTTGCCGGTCCCCTTCAAAGTCGCGGCTGATGTTTTCTATGTCAATTTCGGCCTGGTGCATCCTGCGGTCCAGATCGTCCAACCTTTGTACTAGGCTGGTCTTTAGGTTAAGCACCGTTTCTACGATGGGCCGTAATGCGTCAACTGTCTCCTCAAGGGTCGCGATGCGATCCCCATGATTCACCATGGTCAGAAACGGTGGTAATTGCAATGTTATCCCTCGTCCGATGTCGAGCCTAGACTCTGATACCAACTGTTACGTGGCGCCTTCCTGAGATTCTTTGAAAGGGCAACGTAAGGCTAAGCAAGCGATTTCAGTATGATTGTTGTCCGCCAACTGAGGGCCCCTCCATACGCTAGACTAGATTGTCAGTGCCGTAGAGGAAAACCAATGTCGTGAGTAACTGAGAACAGAAAAGAGAATTGAGAATGAAAGAAAACTCGATTGCATAAATGAAAGTTATTACAGAAAAACTACGCGGTGTCGAAGGGAAGAAACACCAGTACAGAGAATTGTTTGCTTGCTAGAAAGTTTTGAATGCTTGATCCCCCTAATAATGCTTAAAAAAGTTAAACCAAAGTTACATGACTTTATCTAAATAAGTTATAGGAGCACACTAAAAGAAAATGAAGTAAATCTACTCTATATCTACAATGAAAAGGACTTAATCTTCTACAAGGTAGAAACAAGTCTGTTTGCCGCAACTTTGCCTTTAGCATCAGGGTCCACGTGCGGCGTTATCTGCGCGCGCGGTGCTGTTGGCATATGTCTGTGGCTGGGGGCGCTGGTTATCAGTGGGGCGACAGACGCGCCTGCGCGCTTGTCACTTGGAGCTGCCAAGACCACGAGGCCGACAGCGGCGCTGAGCGTTGGGAGGCTTGCCAGGACGCCAGGGGGCGCGTCCAGGGGGTCAATGGGGCATGGCTGAAAAGCCGCCCATGACATTCGCATGACCATGAAATAGATCAACACATTTGAACAGACGAAATGTTCACCGGTACATCTTACCTATTACAATGCCATTAGAAGACCTAAAAATTACTGAAAGAAATAATAAATTGGACAAGAACCTATGAGAAACATAGAAGACTGTTCTAACGAGTATCCGTTGTTAGCAACGAGGTCATTTAACTGTCCTGCAGCTCAAGTACACAAGACTCAAAGTTTTATTCGATGTCCAGAGCTACTGCTGCGAGTTATTTAAAGAAGATCAGTTTAGGAAGAAACGTAAAAAACCAGGCTATTTCTCTTACAAGAGGATTCTATCAGCTTGCATCATTAGCATTTACTTTCAGAGAAGGTGAGCCAAAATCAAGAAGTTAGCAGGTACTTGGGACAGATAGATGGCATTAGAGTCATAGCAATTAAACAGGTCTGAGTCGTCAAAGTAGACGCCTTCTGAAGTTTCTGGTGGTTCCTTGATAAGTACGAGCAAGTAGTCCCGCTCCTATACCGACTCCAACACAGATACTGAGGCCAATTCCAACACCTACTCTTACACCAGCATTGAACCAAGATAGTTCCCCATCTTCACCTTCTATGTATTCCATCCTAGAGTAAAGGTTGTTATATTCATCATACTCCTGTTTGGGTTTTGCATGATTGGTAACCTGCACAAGCATTGTTGGCAACACTAGTGAAAACTTGCTCATAAAAGAAAAATGGATAAAGAAAAAGACAGATGATGGTGCATAACATATCAAAAGTCATAGTAAGACACGTTTGCTTTAATATTGTATCACCTTCTTGGTATATAAGAGAGCGACGGAGCAAAACTAAATCAGTGTTGCTTGCTAGACTTTTCTAGTAATCACAGGCTAACAACAAAGTAAGCCAGAGAAAAGACGAGGGAATAGTCAAAGATTTCAAGTGGAAGAAACACCAAAAGATGGATTTAACTTCTGTTGTCGAAAAACTCATTTGCAGAAGATTAAAAATCCCATATTGCAGATCAGATAAATGGATAACCGGCTTGCACACATAAAGAAAACTGACTAATGCTGGCCCAGGCATTGCAAATTCTAACAATTTCATCTATTACTATATAGGGAATACTTCACTTGGAAGTTCCATTGGGATTTAATCTGTAAATAAAAAGGAAGTGCATTGAAGACTTCTGGTATATATGCAGATTGCAACTCTGCCTTCAACCAGGCACATGTTTCTTTAACAGTTGTTATCGGTACAAACAATGTGTTTACTGTTTTAAGATACCCTTTTCTTTGTATGTTCATAAATTGCAATCTGAGATTTTATCATGTGATGATGGGTGGAATCCTGGCAACTGAAAATTATGGTATGATGGGTGCCAAGTTCCTTACCTAGGTTAATAAGATATCTGCCTTTACGATATTTACTATATTTACTATATTTTCTCTGAGCCGAGGGTCTATTGGAAACAAACCTCTCTATCTTCACTAGGTAGAGGTAAGTCTGCGTACACACTACCCTCCCCAGACCCCACCTGTGGCAATATACTGAGTTTTTTGTTGTTGTTGTACTATATTTACTATATTTTGGACTCAAATACTAGCATAGACCATCTTAACTGCTAGCACATGCAAGATAGCAGGGCAAATTTTTATTTCTTTTCACCCATGTGGTATCCTGGTAAGAAAACAAAAGCATTGACACACAAAACGAAAAATAAGACATGTGCGTCCATGTGTGCATGCATAAATACATATAATGTTCTGAGCATGCTGTATCCTTTTTTTCCCAAGAGTTCAGGATAAGTTTGCTCATGGTTCTCAAGCATTATTGGCTGGGCCTGAGAACTGACAGCAGAAGATAAGAAAATATTTGGGCAGCAATTACACAGAAGCTAAAAGCTACTGCAGCAAATATGGAGTAGCAGTTCACCCAAAAGACAACAAAAACTTATTTGGCAGAAGGGTAAAATTTGCTAATGGCTAAACATAGAGTTGTAGATTTTGTATAGGTATAAACATCAATAACCAGTAGCGGATTCGGGATTTTCGCTAAAAGGTATCAAAATTTAAAGAAGTAAATACACGAACAAATCAAGGGGATTCAATACAGTATATACATATATATAAAAATAACTTTTACTAATCTAAACAATGTATTTTTCTGATGAAGGGGTGTCAATCACCATAACCAGTAGTATACCTGCATTGCATGTGAAGAGGAAGCATGGTACTGGCTTTCAGTTGCCTCATATTCTGGTATTGACTCCAGCATTCCCTGATGCCTTAGTTGCTTCCTCCGATGGCCGAGTTGCAGGGCCCTTGTTAGTATAATTGGTTTCCCTGAGAAACAACCAGCTATATAAACTTCAATTATAGGAGAAGTCAAATCCGTGGCCGTGTGTTGGTTTCCTTTTTGCAAGCTAGAGCCAGCAAACACATCCATTTCACAATTGATGTTCCAAGATTGTCCATGATTTTCAGATTCACTTAAAAACCCATTGCTATCGCATAAGTCTAGTGAACCAGACAACATGAGAAAATCCCTATCGAAAACCTCAAATTTCACACTTCCTGTCATACTTATACTATCTGTACAAACAAAAGTAACCTCCTCGGATTTCTTATCAAACCTATCTCTTCTAAGTACAGTGGATACACCATCCGAATAAATTCCAGTCCGCGCACCATTCACTTCCAAAAGGGTGTCGCGTTTCAGTGGAACATAGTTCACTGTTAGGTACTCAGCGGTCAAATCATCAAGCTCACATTTGGTAATTCTAATGTAAAAAACTCTCAAATCTAACCACTGTAAAGATAGCTTAAATCCAGACTGATAAGTAGAGTGCCTCATAAGGCTGTGGCCATTTTCAGCCATCACTCCATTTCCATTCTCATGTGAATTCTCCATTCCTTCACAAAATCAAGGCTCTTAATTACTCACCAGAATCCATCAAGATTTGGTTGGTTCACTTACTTAGTAACCCAAACAACTAGGAGTCATAACAGTGAAGAGAACCTGGAATTAATGAGAAAGCAACAAAACAGAAATATTTATGAGTCCCACACATTTAAGGAAACACAAAGGAAAGGGAAAGAATAAGAAACAAAGTAACAACTAATTGAACTCATGAAAAAATGATATGAAAGAGATCAATTCCCAATCAGAGAAGCTCATAACTAGAAGAAATAAATGAAAGAATCTGAATTTATGAAATATTTCTTCTCCATACACAGAATAAAGGAGAGCTATAACCCCTAGAACAGAAAAAAGTGAATCACATCAAAGAGAAATAGCCTTTGAGCATAAAAATGGGATCTTTATAGGGCAAAAATTGATCACAGGTAAAAGTTAAAAGAGGAAAGCAATAGAACAGTGAAAAGACTAAGAAGGTTTAATAAATATAGAGAGTGAGAATACAGCAGAAATGACAATTCTGAAAAATAAACAAGATGAATGTATTACCAGAGATCAAGAGAGCAGAGAGAGAGAGAGTGAAATGTGAACCCCTTCAAATTCTACAACCAATTTAATGTTTTTTATTTTTATTTTTACATAGAGTGGTCATTTATGAAGAAGAAAACAGGAGTTAAACGCAACCAAATTCCAACAAAAGACCCAAAGCAGTAGACAGTAGTACTAAACGACAGAATGCTGTAGACGTCACGTGTACAAACAAAACACATAAAACACAAAAATCTTGTGTGAAAGAGTACAACAGCATCATCATCATTTCAGCAACAAAACCAACAAACCATTTTCCCTACAACTCACTACAAGCATCTTCCACGCCACCTCTTTGCCTGTACTAAACTTCTCTTCACTATCTGCGACACGAAACATCAAATTTAAGACACCGTCATTAACTTCAAGACTGGTTTTCTCAAGTTTCTGCTGTGAAAACGATACAAAAAAGAGGAAAATACCTTTAACTTTTAGTCCCCAAGAATAGTCCAACACCACAAATTATCAGTTTAAAGGCAAACTAGGAGAAACCCGTGTTCTCAAATTTGAAGTAAAGAAATGGGCTGTTACAAAATAGGAGTAAAGTTTCAACCTTTTCTTTATATCTAGTCAGATCATTAAACTTTTGGTCTTGTAAATTCTATAGTTTGGTTTGTGAAGTATTAGAAACTATCAAGTGACTACTTAAACAGTACAAATATTACAGTATGTCTCAAGTCCAAATAAATGACACTATAATATTCTGGTGTAAATGTAAAATGAGTCTAGTTATGATAAACATCTTCTTTTTTCCAACAAACATATGATTAACTTGAATAAAGCTAAATAAACACATAAAAATTTGATATATTGTCTCCTTTTATGGTTTCGATCAATTTTACTTAATAAACAAATTTAAATGGCTAAGGTAGACCGAAGGTTTATTTTTTTAAAATTCCATCAAAGTCAAACTCATATTTATTCTTGATTTACCTAATGTTAGACCCAGTCAGGTATCATTTCCGCATCACATATTTAGTTTTTTCGGCGTGACAGAATATGTTAATGTCCCATATTGATTGAAGGATCAATTGTTATCCCCTTGCATGATTTTAGACAACACAAACTAATTTTTAGAGTTGAATTACATCCAAATTATATCGTCTTTAAAGACCAATTTAAGGACTAATTTAATAGTGGTGTAAACTGGAATAAAGCAAAACGACTTCAGAGGAGTGATATAGGTGGTTGAAGCGTAATGATCATACGTCTGTAATGCATTGTATGTCTCATAATAGGTCTCATTCTTCTATTTTTTTCCGGAAGTCGATGACTATTTATAGCTATTACTTTGATACCAAAGAAGATTTCGGTCCAATTCTTTATTTCTGTCCTAATTGATCCTGATTCGACATTAGAAGTATATTGATTTTTTCCCAATAATCGAATACTTTTGTCTGTAAATACTGCATATTTGATTCCATCCATAAAACCTAACCAATTTGGGAACTTATTTAATAGTGGTGGTAAGTGGAATGCATTTTCTAAACAAAATTGGAAATGAACGGTTGGGAATTTGTGAGAGTAAAGCCAAATTGTATTTGGTGTTGCAAATATCTTATCCTGCAGCAGTATCTACAGAAAAACAGAAAAGGGATCAGAGAAGCAGAGACAAGGATCAATCTGTTAACGTATTCTGGTGCCACCAAAAAAGCAATGTGCTCTGCTAGCAAAGCACGCACGTCATCTGCTAGTTCTAACGATATTTAACTAAAAGCTTTCCCCATAAAAATTCGTCGATAATGGACAAGTTAAAAAGTATCGAAACCAAAAAATTGTTCAACATGATCTTACAATTTGAACAGAAGAAAAGAAAAGTAAAATTTTGCGATTTTGGTTCAAATAGAACATTTGATACTCGTGATAAGTTGATAACCATCCAATTAAATATAACCTTCAATAAATAGAATTGTGAGCTTTTGTGTTCTCATTTCTCCTATGATAAAAATGATAGTTTTACAATAGAAATTAGTCAAACGAGAATTTGTCAAATGGTTTGGAATATGCTGAACAACTAAGAGATCCAAAGTTCGCAATTATCATATGCTTTAGCAATAAAATTTAGAATGTGGTCTGGCAAGATTAATATCGAATGTTTATATTTAAGCTGTTGCAAAAATTGATTACCTCATAAAAGTAGTCCCAAATCCCAAACACAAGAGATTCAAGTTGCCGCCCTTTAAAGTAGCGGGCGCAGTGAACTGTAATTGTGAAAAGATTGAAAGATCTGACTAAAGAAGGTGATAGTCCTGTAGATTCGTTCCTCTGATTCGATACTTCCCAGTGAAACGCGACGGAAGGATAAAAGTAAAATTTTGCATCATCGTTTAATGGTGATTGATCTTAGCCTTGAATAATGCCAAAAAGGTAATGATAAAAAGGAATATATATCAATCATGATAAAATGATTATAGTGGTGTGATTATGTTACTATTTTCAGTCCAGTGGCATAATATTAATATGTAGCAAAATTTGTCTCACTTAACTCATCTTTGATTTAATGCCGTGAACACGCGCTTAGCCTGCATATGTTTTATTTTATTTTCTTTTCTTATTAAGCAAAGCACAGTGACTGCAATAAAGTGGCAAGAACGGGCAAGAAAACGGGTAGTAAGGTACTTAGCGGTCCTTTGGTACGAACACAAGTAATGAATGGATTAATAATGCATGGATTAGTAATGTAGGTATTAGTAATGCAGGGATTGTAGTGCTGGAATTATTTTTTATCAAGTGTTTGATTTATTGTATTAAAAATTAGCGACGCAATGTATAATCTAAGCTTGTGTTTGGTTTAAAACTATACAAAATCTTCTTTACAATTATACCCTTGAATATTTGTGGGATTTTCTATTTTATTTAATTGAGTTAAGGGCATGAGCTAGTTGACTACTGTATAAATTTAGGAAAAAGGTTTGACGGGTAGTTTAGTAATTTTATGGTCTTATCCAGGTATAGTTAAACCTGGTATAAGTAATCCCTTGGTTTTCTTGGTATTAGCTAAGCGCTCCTATGAGGTATAAATAATTCATGTATTAGATATGCATAAATTGAATTGAGCAACCAAATATTATATTGGTCGGATTAAATTTTTATATAAAAATTATTTTACTTAGTATAACCTACCAAACGACCCCTTGAGATTCTTGGTATAAGCGGAACAGGTTGAACAAGAGACCAAACATGCAATAAATGTTGCATTCTAAGAAACTGGGGGTAGCGGCACAGTATAGGCCAAAAGTTACATTTATGTCCAAATTTGATTTGCAAGGTGCAGCAGATTGGAATTCACTACCTTCCTCTTGATGCTTCAAAAAGTTCACAAATAAGGCGAAATAATAATTGCAACTGTTTGATACAGAGAATTCCACAATTGGCATTATTATTATACTTATTAAATTACACTCTCTGTTAAGATTCCTGGAATGGGCACGAGCTTTGTAAAAGAATCGGGAATGGGCATTGGCAGAGGTAAATGAGTTAGGGGTGGGGGAGCTCGGGGAAAGAAAATAGCACGTGAACAACGCCCGACACCTCATCTTCTTCATGCCATAACCACGTGCTCCTTTATGTTCTGTTGCACGTAAGAGACTGTTTAGTACGAACACAAGTAATGTAGGGATTAGTAATGCAAGGATTAGTAATACAGGTATTAGTAATGTAGGGATTGTAGTGCTGAGATTATTTTTTATCAAGTGTTTGGTTCATTGTATTAAAAATTAGCTATGCAATGTATAATCTAAGCTTGTGTTTGGTTTAAAACTGTACAAAATCTTTTTTACGATTATACCCTTGAATATTCTTCTTTCTGTATATAAAAAAATTTAGGAAAAGAGTTTGAGGGGCGGTTTAGTAATTTTAGGGTCTTATCCAGATATAGTTAATACAGAGATTAGTAATCCTTTGGTTTCCTTGGTATTAGCTAAGCCCTCCTATGAGATATAAGTAATCCATGTATTAGATATGCATAAATTGAATTGAGCAACCAAATATTATATTAGACAAATTAAATTTTTATACAGAAATTATTTTACTTAGTACAGCTTACCATACGACCCCTAAATGTCTTGAAAAGAAGAAAAAAAGGTTTTACGCCTTAGTCTCAACTTACGTATTTTGCTCGATAATTATAGACATCGGCCACCACTCCATTTATTATGATTCATTCTAAAATGTGGTATAACTACATGTCCATATGATAGACTGACAATATTGTCCTATCATTTGAATTATCCAGGACTAAACTCATCTGACATCATCTTCTGTTGGCAGGGAATTAGGGATGGACCTGCTGCACGTAGGAGCCCATTTCTTGAGACCAAGCGTTTCAACGTTGTTTAGAATCTCAAAATTTGGAAAGGATAAAAAGAAAGGGAAAAACTCAGACGATCACTCCACATAATTTTGTCTTTATTTTTGCTTTAATCATCCGGTTTACGATATACTCGTATCCAAAGCAGCTTTTCACAAGCACCCCACCCCATACAACTAGTTGGGAGCTGTTCGCCTTTTGAATCAAACAAAAGTAACTAGTAGGGGCTTCATAGCAACTTTCATTCTAAAGGAAAGCTCCATGACCCGAATAATCTTCACATCGTAGAAACCCACCAAGAGAAGTTGCAACTCTCTCTATAGTAGAGGACTCAATTCTAGGATTAGGATTCAAACTCGGAGACCTCTAGATATTGATTTTCAAACCCGAAACTAGTAGCATTTTTAAGGAACAATTGTACGCTTCAAGCATACCAACGTTATTCTATCAATAAACAGAACCAATTACAATTATCACATCACTGAGATAAATCATGCTTGTAGGGCCAGACAGAGCACTAGAATATGAACAAACTTTAACCCTGTAGCACCAGATGATTCATCCAGATCTGATTTGAAGTTTTGAACAGTCATAGTACTATTCGTCGTAGTATCATGGTTTCATATCAAAGGACCTTAATGGAAAGGACTCATTGGTGACCGGAGAAAAACATAGGTGAATCCCAACCCAATTCCTTCTAACAGAAAGAGAAACCAATGATTAAATTGCAGTGCTACAGCCACTTAAATCTATGGCCATGGATATTACTCTACAAATAAGTCATCTTGCCCCAACAGAATTTCAGAACAGCAGCAGCACCCGTCTTCAGATTGTCACAAGATAAGACAGGTGGAAGAACAATAACCAACATTCAGCAAATCCTTTTATTTTATAAATTAAGCAAGAATTTTCAGTGTATCTTTGACAAACGAACTCAGCGGTATAGGCTTTCAGATCTCAGATTCTCTGCAATCTCAGTTTCCCATCGATCTCCATTCTCAAGAAGCTTCTCCTTGTCGTAAAGGAGTTCCTGATGCATACAATAAATTAGTCAAGTCCAGTAATCACAATTTATTTATTTCAAATTTGCGCTTAGAAACAACTAATACTTACCTCATGAGTTTCAGTAGCAAATTCAAAATTAGGCCCCTCAACAATGGCATCAACAGGACAGGCTTCTTGGCAGAATCCACAGTAGATGCACTTTGTCATATCAATATCATATCTGTAGAAGTAATATACACATGATTATGGGTGTCTGAGTATCTAATGTGAGACACCCAAAGACTGACAAAAGTGTACCTAGTTGTTCGACGACTCCCATCTTCTCGTGCTTCAGCCTCGATAGTGATAGCTTGAGCAGGGCAAATCTATTAAGAAGCCCAATTAATTTGCTTCATTCATTAGCAGCAGCAGTCGTATACTTCAGCATGTAGAATGCTAGCAGTATCATCCACAACAAATCTTAACTTAAACAAAGCAGTCCTATAGTTCCTAGTGAAAGCTGCTTTTAGATTGGACAGTTCCAAAGCAGTGCCAATTTGGGGTGCTACGGCAGTTTTACCGGTTTGGGATGTCGATTTTGGTTTTGAATAGACAAGCTGATCACTAGATTTTGGTTTTTTGACAAATCAATTGTGCTAACTCCCTAAAGTATCTCTCTTTATCCACATTTCATCATTGACTATACTGATATCATATATTTCATACATTCTATAAGTATTGAACTATATGCCATCATATATTTAATTAATTTAAACATTAGTTCCATTTGAAACTTATATTTTCCGCTTACACCAAATGATACTCACCCCCAGTGCCAACAAAGGAAGTTTAATCGCTTACCATTCTTATTTTGGCTATTGGTTACCATAATTTCACGTCTCTTCCTTGCACTTCAAGAAGTAGCTTTTACTACTAAAGACATCATTTAGGTGACATCCATCACACGCTTCCACATGGTACCAGTTTCCCCGAAATGCATGTATTGTCAATTCAGGCCATCATTATACTACCCAAGGTCAGGACACTTGATCTAGAAAAGAGGGGTAAGCAGTTTGTATATTCTTACAATTATTATCCAAAGGACATGCTTCAATACTACCTCCCTTGTTTTTTTTAATAAGAAACTTCAACTGTGTCCATCCATAAAAGAATGGAAGCAACAGGTAGTAGCTACCCCAGAATACAAGTAGTCGAACACCTCAACCGGAACAGTAGAAGAACAACGCAGATATCCCAGTCACCCAGATGACAAGTTTCATGAGATAACCAACATTGAACAATGACGGACACAAGCCCGAGAATCAATATAGTGAAAACAAAAACCGCAGCTGCAATTATAAATTTATAATCATAGCAATTTGACGCTTACAGCTTCACAAAGTTTACATGCAATGCATCTTTCCTCTCCGGTAGGATAACGTCGAAGGGCGTGTTCTCCACGAAAACGAGGGCTTAAAGGGCCCTTCTCAAATGGATAGTTAATCTGCAATTAACCAAGAGGTTAGCATGTAGAATGATACTACCTTAGATGAGATGGAGACCCAGTCAATGTGCAATTGAACATAAATAATGTTAAGGTAAAAAAGCAGTAGAAGCATGAGACTTACAGTAACTTTCTTTTCAAAGAAGTACTTGAGTGTCAGCATCAGACCTCGAACCATTTCAGTCAAAAACAGTGTATTTATGCTTCGCTCAAAGACTGCATTTAGTCAAAAAATCAGAAACCCATAACACATACAGGCACTGCCAGAGGAATCACAACGCTACGTATTATGCAAGGTGAGAGTTCTTTAAAATGATTTACCTGAATTCCAATCTTTGGATAGTTCCTTTGCTAGCTGTTCTCGTTCTTCATCATCTGCGATGATAGAAAAAGTAGAGAGTCATTAAATTTCTACTAAAATACACCAAAAACTAAGTCACCAACAACCAAGAAGATGCAGGCTACGAATAATAAACCAATGACTATGAGTTGAGTAGTACTAACTACTTTGCCACCAGAGTAAATTACTGCTCGGCATCATTTAAAGCATTCTATTCGATTCACATCCTAAAGAACTGGTTACCACATTGCCCAGCATTTATCAGAAACCCCAGGCAGTCTTCCCATTTAAAGTGATGTGCAATAAAGAAAATGGCACAATCCCCAATCCCCATCAAATAAATTCCAACACAAAGCATGCAACTGAGTTACCTCACTCAAAATGCATTCCCTGTTTGCAGCTATAGCGTGATTTTTTTTTTTATAGAAAAAAGAAGACAACTTCCCAAGTTTCATCCCATTCATCAGCTTTTTGGTGACAATGTATATATAGCAAAGTCCACGCTTTTAGGCGTACAACAAATGCCGTTAACCTTTATAGTATATGCCGCAGGTTTCCAGCGAATATTTGACAAGTTAGAGCATGAGTCTAACCTTCTATATTGAATTAGGGTTGCCCAGGAAAGATAAACCAGAATGCATGAAACTTGGTAATTCATCTCATTAAATTTTCTCACAATTTCTAACAGAAAATTTGATGGCACAGAAGACAGGAGAAATCAGGGGTTCTCCACTTGCATTGCATGGTCCCATCCAGAATAAGTAACTACATACCATGTTATGAGCTACTTTGGTCATACTTTCTTAGCCACAATACAGATTGGATTGCGGACATTAACACTATGCACAACATCGCAATCATATGTAGACAGATTTAATATATTTCCCTCCACGGCAAAATGCTCAACTTTCCTTTCAAAATTTGCCTAGGAAGGTAATAATCATTTTAAATATCACACAGGGTCCTATCGGTCTAATCTAGTCTTGTTTAACTCTAAAGTCCAGATATGTCCCACGTTCCCAACAAATTCTACACAAGTCATTTTCTACTCCTCCCTTGGCAATTGAGTTCATCTAAGTGGACAACCCAATAGGAAAGAAAGAAGTATCGCATACCACAGTGCATAAAATTCATATCCCCACTAAAGCTCATTAGTAGTGAACTACAACCTTTCTCTAAAGCTAAGTCATTCTCAAACACGCCTCATATGCTAACAGACACATAGAGAAAGGGGATGATAGATCTAGGATGGATTAGGAGAGCAGAGCACGAACCTTTGTCAGTTGAAAACGAATGCTTGGTAGCAAATGTTCTAGTACCAAGCAGAGTTCCGTTACATGCATTAGTCCCTTGCCATGCTTGTCCTGCCAAAACCTAGAGTCCCCATAGAAAGAGTAAGGTGTCAAACCATTCTCTTACACTATAACACATAGAAATGCACAAATACATGCACATTTAGTATGAGCATGTAACCATGTGTATGCACACATACAAGAAAGCATATTGACCAAGAACCTAAAAAGTAGTCCAGTAACTGCTGCCTCTCTCACCTCCCGGAAAATTTCTCAACAAACAGCATGCATTTGTACATAATATCTTTTAAAAAAAATTAAAAGAATGAAGGAAATGTTTTTATTTCCAGCACCCCCACCAACAGCCCAACAGTGGACCTTTGCCACTTCGATTCTCATGTAAGTCAATCCTCAACCTTATAATTGAAGGTAGAGTCCTTACCACCAGGCTATCCGCCATTTGTCAAAAACCAAAGACATGTATAAGAGAACAAAAGAACTGACAGCCACAGTGTTAACTAAAGGACCGAGGGCTTTGATCCAGTAGTAAGAGCACAATAAATGATGTGATGATGAGGTGCACGTAATGGGTTTGAACCCTGCTGCGGCAGACAAAAGGTTGGTATTTAAGTGGAGAAGGATAGAGAGAGGGACAGACCCATTATCCATCGAGTTTTGCATCCTGCCCCACTGGCTCTCGGGGATTTCTACGTTATCAGGAGAAAAAATGTTAACTAGGGGAAACCTGAATGGTAATCCATCACTCACCATCTCCGTTGCTTCTACAAACATCCATTTCCACGTATTTTCTATCTAACTTCCTCATTCCAAAAGTATTTAAGCCAGCACCATAATCAAAAAACACGGCGACACATCAAATAATCAAAGCATACACTGATTATTAAATACGATTTTGTTTTCATTACCGTCTCTTGAGGATAACGTAAGGGTAAATCAGATGCTGAAGAAAGCTACAACTGATGAAATTGACTATCACGAAGGTTGAAATTGATGTCAAATGCAAGATTAGGGTTCGTGGGAGCATTCTTACAAAAATTGATGATACATAAATCGCAGACGAGTATAAATTAACTGAGCAAATAAAAGGAGACTTACAAGCTGACGAGAGCGAAGAGCATAGAGGGATTTCCGAGCTAATATGGCGGCCATTGGATTTGACAAGAGTTTCCTCCCTTCAAAAGCAGAGAGCGATTAGCAGCAAACTAAAATGGCCCCGCTTTACAGTTAATAGTCGATTGGGTCACCGGTTTATGAGACAAAGTCACGGATCCTAAGACGGTGCGCTTCGTTTTTTTTTGCTCTTTTTAACGCTTCAGTACTACGTTAGTGACGCCGGCTCCATTTTTACCCTGGTTTAGAAAACAACGGAAAAGGGGCATTTGTGTCCCTTTGCTTCCAAATATTGTACATAAAAAGACCATCTGTTTTGCTGGCGGTCCTTACTCCTTACCGTTATCCTTTCAGGTATAAATATTATTATTTTAAGTGGCAAGTCATATGTCGCCTTTTGAACGAATATCTCCATCCCAAACAAAATAAATTTATATATCACAAAAAACGTCCCGCTACCCGACCCAATACCCTTAATTAATTAGACACAAACACAAAATATTTCTCCATTTTCACCAAACACCCCGTCTAACCCCTCTTCTCTCACCCTCTTCTCTCTCGCCACAATGTCATCTTGTTAGTAACACACGAGGCTTTTCAGATAAAATCTTCGGCTCGTTATGTCGTTTTCTTTTACATTTGTCATTTATTTTAATATTTTTTGAGTTAGTGGTATCCTTTTTAAACAACTGTCAATTGTCGCTGGGATTTTTTGATATTCTGTCAAACATGTCCATTTTTTGTGTTTGGATTTGTGTATTCCTGATATATTTTATTGCTTATTGCGTCACTTTGGTATTTATTTTGTATGCGTGTGCTTTTAACATATGGTCCCGAAAATGGTGGTTAGGGTTCAATGCATTTCGGCTTTTGTTACTATTTTTTTGGGCACTTTATGTTAAACAATTATTTGATAAGTGGGAAGATGGGTTCTTTGTTCCCTTGTGCATGTTGTTTGTGAACAAGAAGTTGATTTATGTCAGTTGTCTGTGTGAAAACATGTTTCCTTTTCAGATTTTTTAATCTGCACAGTTGCGGTCCCTTGTTTGTTTATTGATTTTGAAGTAGTTGTATGTATCGTTATGGAGGGGTTCCTTGTTGGCTTGTTTATTCTCAATTGATGATGTATGTATCTGGAGGGGTCCCTTGTTGATTTTGTTTATTCCTGTGGTCCCTATTTACAGTTACCTATTTCTTAACATGCTTTCTTATTTTTTAATATTACCCAGATTATTAATATCATTTATTTAATTATTTTTAGGTTATTAAAATGTTTAATGTTGACTTGAGGTTCAATCATGATGGTGAGTGGATCAAGAAACCATATCTTCTCTACAATAAAAAACTAGCTCATTTTTGGAAAAGGTATGATCCTTATTTACTGTCCTTTAAAGACTTAGTTGATGAGTTTATTTATGAGTTAAGTTTTATAGGTGTTTAACAATTGATAGTAACTGGTGTTTCTGAAATTTATTATGAAATAGTAGGGAATGATGGTATTAGGAAGTTAATGTCTCTTGTATCTGATGAATACTGTACAGTTGATATGTATGTTGTGGATGAATGTGAGGTAGTTGTAGATGTTCCAAATATTTTCTAAAATGTTGAATTTTTTTTATCTAGAATTAATGAAGATGGAACGGATTGTAGTGAGAGCGAGAGTGAATCTGAACATGTGCTTGATTCTGAAGAGTATGACTCTGAAGAATTAAAGTCAGCTATTGCACAAAAGAAAAGAATTGTCTGAAGGTCTGAATGACTTCAAATAGTTCATAGGTTCTATGTATGGCACATTAAGTCAAATTGGTACAGAAGATGGAGTAAGGTGAATTGAAGAAGCTGTTATGGTGGCATGCATGGTCAACCTATAAAGAGGAGTTCAAAGACCAACTGAAGGACTTGGGGAATTTAGATGCAACAAATACCAAGGATCTGTTGAATTATCCTCCCCATATGTGATGCAGAGTATACCTTGATACAGTATGCAAGAATCACACTGTTGACAACAATCTAACTGAATCTTTCAATTCTTGGATACTAAAAGCAAGGCTCAAACCCATCATTGGGATGTTGGAGACTATTAGGGTCGAAGTAATGAATATGTTGAGAAAACATGAGGAATCAATTGTGAAATTGACTGGTGAATTCAGTCCTCAATAGATAAAGTTGTATAATGAGTACTTGACGATAGCGCACATCAGTTGTAGACCAGGGATATGAGATATCAGAGGCAATTGACAAGCACATTATCAATCTAGTGATGAAGAGGTACACTTGTAGGTCATGGGACCTTATTGGGATCTCATGCCCACATGCAATTAAGGCTTTGCAATACAAGAAGATTGATTCCTTGAATGAAATGCATTGGTATCACAGCAAGGAGGTATTTTTGCTAAGATACAAGCATAAGTTGCAACTTGTGAAGGGAGAAAAATTCTGAAAAATAGACTATTCTCAAGCAATGGAACCAAAAATGATCAATTGCTGGTAAGCCTAAGGCGAAGAGAGATGGATAAAAATATGAGGCTATTAAAAGACAAAAGGGAATGGCATGTCAAAAAGAAGGGTAGAGTGATGACATGTGGCAATTGTGAACAGCCAAATCATAACATTAGGAGTCGTGACAAAGTAATTACTTCTTATACTAAACTTTGTTAGTTATATTTTACCATTTCTTCGTCTAACTGGTTCTTTTATGTGGCAACCAAGACAAGAAAATGTGGTCCCCAAAGCAAAAGAGAAGCATGCTAGAAGATTTTAATTGATGAAGAAATCGGGAATCCAATTGAAGAAGACATTTATTTGTCAGCCCCCCAAGAGACACAAAACAGTCAAACCAGCAGTGATGTATTTATGTCTACACCAATTTTAGAATTTGAACAGGAAGAAGACTGTCACGACCCAACCCGGAGGGCCGCGACGGGCACCGGACCCTACTCAACGGGTACTGGCGTACCCTTCATCTAACTTTCTTTGTTATCTATAAGGCTTATCATACACGTACAATCTCGAACAATAATCATATTGAACTGAAATATCATACCATGATATGAACATACTTATATACATAATATGGCCAACAAGGCCGCAATGCAAAACCATACAACAAAATACATACGTTTGCCGATAAGGCAATTCAACTGTACATAAGTCAACCCATTGTCTATTGTATATACATAACCCAACACTTGTCTATGAGCCTCTACAAGAACATGCACAATGCAACCTGTGTCGGAACAGTGCCCCGATATGCCCATAATGCCTATAACAAAGTGCATACCAAGACTACGGCAAGTCCGAAGGATGGATCTCGCCAATATCCGCTGAACTGGATAGCCTACTATGGTGGGGGAGCCTCGTCTATCTGTCTGCCCGGACCTGCAGCGTCCACAAATAAAGGACGTCAGTACGGATAATGTACTGAGTATGTAAGACAGGAAACATAGTGTAAGAACAATAATAAGCATCAGGATAAGAAACATACAACCTGTACCATCTGAATGCCTCTGAGGGCAACTAACCATGTCATGCCTGACGTGCATATGCATATACATATCTATATATATATATATATATATATCCTTTTGAAAATCATCATATACATATATACGCCTCTGTGGGCCTCATCGTCATCATATACATATGCCTCTGTGGGCCTCCTCATCATCATACCCAACTGATCAGTGGTTGCACAATAGGTGCCTGCCCGGCCGACTATAGCGCGGCGCGGTAAAATAAAATAGTTGTCGTCTATAGCGCGACTAAGTATAGTAAAACATATATTTGCACAATAGGTACCTGCCCGGCCGACTATAGGGCGGCGCGGTAAAGTAAAATAGATAATGCATGCTGGACTCATACGAATCATACTATCATGGTGACATGAGGTCGAATAAATAATAACGTATTAATCCCCCCATAAGAGGGAAAACAATATAAGCACTCCTATCTTCTAAGAATAGAGTATCTTTGGGGCTCATTTATTGTATCATGTATAAACGGAGTCGTGTAAAAGAAAGAAAGGAATGGTCTTACATACCTGGTATTCTCTGCGTCAATTTCAAGCTACGCACTGTCACAATTTCCTTAATCTACAATGAAAGAAGCGATACTATCGTTATCCTCTAACGTTATAGTTATAACTAGCCACCGCCCTAAATTTATATGGTGTTTCTTCACACCCTCCTTCTTCTAAACCTCCATAATAACAGTAGTAAGACATGCAACCCAGTAGCAACCCAAAACAATTACAACCCAGTCCATTATCAGTGATTGACTTCAACCTAGGGCTCACATTATGCATAAAACGAGTTTCCAAGGATTCTTAGGAAAATAATGCATGAAAGAGGGTGGTGACTTACCTTGCATGTGGAATATCTCAGCCCTTCTCCTTGGTCTTTCAACTTCTAGGTCTTACTCTCAATTAGCGCTTGCAGAAGGAGGAAAATCAACTAAGGTTTTTCTCCAATTCTTCAATTTCTAGATTCTTTCTCCAATTTAGAACTTGAAAGGAGAAGAAATTGGTTAAAGTTGTGTGGGACTTCTTTGAGAAGGGTTGCAGGTGGTTGTTCTTGGTCTTGAGTTCCAGAAATGGTGAAATAACGGGTGTATGCCCCTTTTATAGGTCAGTCAATAAGTGATACACGTGTCTGACGCTTTCACATTTGCGATAGCATTCTTGTCGCATAATCAACATGCGGTTCGCATTTTGGACGCGAACCGTGGCTCGAAAATCTGTTACACTCTGCGACACAGAAGGACAGATTTGCGGCTCGCATGTAAGAAATGCGATCGCATTCTTGGACCGCATTCTTTACACAGATTCCTGCCCAGAACTCTGTTCCAGTCTGCGATACCTTATGTTCAAAATGCGGTTCGCATACCATAAATGCAATCGCATAGTCGACCGCATTTCTGACATTAGTCCTAGCCCAAGACTCTGCCTTGTTCTGCGATTTCAGTGTTGGATATGCGGCCCGCATGTGGCTTTTGCTGTAGCATATCCAACTTTGTGAAGCCCTTTGCTCTTTTCTTGACTTTTTGAACTATTTTTCGGGTTCTTAGGCTCTTATATGTAAACTATCTTACAGCGCAATTTAACGTACGAAATTACGGGTTGTAACAATGACCTTATTCTAAGGCCTAAGGTTGTCTCATAAACCCTCACTAGACTTCAAAAAAGACAGCAACAAACAATACCAACTGCTACAAGTTAAATCAGCTTCAGAGGAAACAATGCAGGTGTTTGTGAACCAATAGGATTTCCTTACTCACCAAACAACTTGACTTGGAAGGAAAAAGTTGTTATGACTACAAATCAGTTGGAAGTGGAGTATAAAAAAAGAGAAGCAAGTTGAAGCCAAGGAAGAGACAATATCAGTAGTGTTTGGATGTAAAGTTTCAGTACTTTGATGATGTTATTACTACTTATGACAGTATTTTGGTGATTTGGTAATATACATATATAATTATTGCTTATTGACAGTACACTTAAAGATTTGGATACCACATTATGATTCAGGTTGTGTAAGTTTTTGGTGATGTTATAATGTGGCATCTAATTATCTATTTAACTGTAACTGCTATTTAAGTTGAGTTGGTATGAATCTCCAGTTACTTTTGTGTATCTTTTGTGTTTGTGTGTACTGATTTAATAGCTGCAACCGCAGGTAAATTTCTCTAATTATTTTGTATTGATTTTGTGTTTGTGTGTGCTGATATGATATTATGTTTGTGTGTATGCTATAGGGGAGCGTTAAAAATTCACGGATGTCTCCATATTAATATAACAAATTAATGTCTGTTAGGAAAGACATTAAGGATCAATTGGCAGTGATTAATCATGTAGTTTTTTTATTATTACTGAGGAAGACATTAGGGATGACATTTGATGCTACGAGTCTGATGGAAAATGTTGCCGGAGAAGACTAAAAAAACACGAGCAGCATTCACATAGGGTTTAGGATGAACAACAGAACACATCATATTAATGAAAAAATTGACTGCATCAGTTTTATCCAGTCACTAATATAATACATCACTTCATCAATTATGATACAACAAATCCAACCAACAGAGCACATGAAATCATAATCAATGTCTTCATCTTCACCACTTTCTTTCTCACTTCCCTTGATTTGTTGACTTGACAGTTGTGCATACCTTCCAAAGCATAAACTTTTTGCTTCCAAATATCTCTTTCTATCTTAACCGCATCCAATAAAATATTCAAAGTCTGAATTTTAAATGTTGTTCCCTCCAATTTAGCCTTTAAATTACTAATTATCACTAATGCTCTATCCGGTAGCACATCATTGTGCCACAACCAGTAACCACAAGAATCTTGCTGTAAAATCAAAACCAACAAAGAGTAACTCTAAGATCCCCAACTAAAATATAAAGAGTAAAAGCTGAAAATTAGAAAACAACAAAATTAAAAATATTCAAAAAATAAAACTTACTTTAAGTTTTGGACACTTGTAAAATCTTCTTCCAGGATTATCAATGCTTTTGGAGGTGAAGAAGTTGGCAATTTCACCGCAATAACATGTCCTCTTCGATGCACAATTTTTTTCCGACATTATACAATTCCTAATGGTTAGATAAATATGAAACTTAGAAGAAATTAGGTGAAAATAAATCAAGATGGAAGAATTAAGAAGAGGACATGTTGAAGGAAAGAGAGAATAGGGGTATAGACGGGGTGTTTAGGTGGAAATGGAGAAATGTTTTGTGTTTGGGTCTAATTAATTAGGGGTATTGGTCGGGTAGCGGAGTGGTTCTTGTGATATATGGATTTATTTTGTTTGAGTGGGGACATTTGTTCAGGAGGCAACACATGGCCCGCCGTTCAAAATAGAAATATTTATGCCTGGAAGTATGACGGTAAGAACCCTGTAGGCCAGATATTGAAATGAAGGACTTTTTTTTATACAATATTTGAAAGTAAAGGGACATAAATACCCCTTTTATGAAAAAACAACACTGAGGGACCCGAACCAGCATGCTTATTACCTTAGGGGGCATCTTTTTAGACAAATTATGCAAAAATTAATAATATAAATATTAATACTAGGTAGATTGTAATGTAGGATTTGTTTATTGTATGCATTATTTCTTGTTTAGACTTTTAATTTGATATATTACATATTAGTATATTGTATAATCTAAAATACTTGTTTATTTTTTAAGCAAAATAAATAATTTCTTACTATTATGATTGATTTATATATTACTAATCCACATTCTTATTTCACACTATAAGATTTTAAAACAAATCATTGATATTTGTTAAAGGCGATAACATAGGCATTTATATTTTGTTTCTAAGTGTTTCCTAAATCTTCTTTTGTCTAATTCTATTCCCCATAAAATAATACTTAAATTCTTGCATAATTATGGATCTATCATTTATGAGAAAAATAAAAAGGAGAAATCAAATACTGTATTAATTAATGTAATTTTTATGTGGAGATTATATCTCCTCAAATTCCAACCAAAAAATTGTATAAACTAATACCGATTTATACGTGAAGATTATAGTTCTAAAATTTGAACCAAATAAACCCTCACATCATGTTATTATGTTAAATTAATTGAATTTTACCGGCTATAATAATCAAGTCCCTAAACCTTTTCACATTAACCTTATGTTCTTGAACCAATAACGATCTTTCAGATAACTTAACCTCATCTGTCCCTTAAGACAAACAAAGGATAGTACATAAATTTTCACCTATCGTCCATTCAACTTTTTAGAACTGATTGTAGGCTCTAACTATTAATTGACGAATGTTGCTGAATAACCATTAAATTTTTGAAGCATTATGTCATTCAACATATACATTAAAAAAGAATATTAAAAAAAAATATAGCTACAACCAAATAAAATAAATATAAGAACTCAAAACATTTATATCATAAATATTATTTAAAAATTTTAACACAAGAAACGACTAGGGAACAAAATAAGAGCCCGTTTGGATATAAGAATTTTTTTCTTTTTTTAATTTTTTTTTTTAAAACAATGTTTAGTTATTAAAATCTTATAATTTTTTCAATCTCTCTTGAAAATGCATTTTTAAATTTAAAAAACTGATTTCAATTGAAAATGAAAAGGTTGCTAACATTTAATTGCAAAATATATTAAAAAAGACATTCAAATATGTTGCAAAAATTATAACCAATCACAACTTTATTTTTAATTTAAATATTAGCGAAATTTCAAATTTAAAAAAAGGAATTTGAAATTCATGTCCAAACGCCTACTAAGAAACAACACATTCAAAACACCCTATTTTGATTTTGTCAAATTTTAACTTCCGTTAGTTTGCGGGACCAAATTGGAAAAAGGCATATAACTGCTGCTGGGACAAGGATAACAAATCAGCAAAACCCTACAAAGAATATGGCTGAAGACGCCATTTTAGCTTTTCTTGAGAAGAATGATGAGATTTCTGATAGTGGAAAATTCGCCGATGAACATGGCTTCGCCCATGATGAGATCGTCAATGTCATTCGCAGCCTTAATGGATTTAGGCTTGTTGATGCTCAGGTGCTTAGTTAGTGATTTAATTGTTTTAAAGTTATTAAATAGCTAACATGTCCTGGACCACGGACAAGTTGAGGAAAATTCTTATCTTATTTTTCATCCTACACTTTGAATAGAATGAATGAGGCTGTTTCTTAAATTGTCTCTTTATGTATATAACATCTGTACGAAACATCGGGAAATAGCTTTCACGAATGTGAGACGATGTTTGAATTTATGTACTTGTGCAGGATATTAGGAGAGAGAGATGGGTGCTTACTGAAGAGGGGAAAACCTATGCTGCCGTAGGTTCTCCGGAATTCCAGCTTTTCTCAGTAGTGCCACCGGAGGGAATTGCACGCGAGGACTTGCAGGTTATTCTTGGTTTTTAATTTCTTGTTCATTTTACATCAAAGAAGGAATTAAGTTATTTTACTAAGTGATTTTCATGATCCATTTTAAATATCAAACAGAACAGAATTATAACGGGCAAAATATGAAAATTCCAAAAAAAGAAAAGAAAGGAAAGTTGTAATAATTTAAAGAAAGATTCATCAAACTAGCATTTTTTTGGTATATGTGTTCATTGTTTAGTGGAACTCTCTCGTGACTAAATGCGATTATATGGATGCAGAAAAAATTTGATCCTGCAGTTTATAAAATTGGTTGTCAGCAAGCTATAAAGAACAAGTGGGTGGAGATGGCGAAGACCCACGTTTCAAGGAAGGTACAGTAGGCAAACACACAAGAGTTTACTTTCCCTTGTCCTCCGCTATATTTCTATCATCTGCATTTTGTTTAGTTGGATTAAAAACTGTACCTTTGTTCTTGATAAAAAACCTGTACCTTGGTTCCAACCCTTCCCCCTAAACAAAAAGTTTCTTCCTCTTGGTAGCAAAAGTTTATTCCCTTGTTTGAGCTTTCCTTCTTTGTTGCTTGCTCGTCTCTCATTCAGAGTTTTGAGTTGTTGTCTCTGCTTCTCAACCGGTAAACTCGTCCACACTCTTCATTTTGATAGGTAGCAGTAGCGTTGCTCTCTTGCAACTTTAGTTTTATTTTCAACCTCACCTGTTGGGATCATATTTGATCTTTTTCACCTCTGCAATAGCTTCTTGATACTAAACATTAATAAATTACCTTACTTTATACAAAAAGATGAATTTCAACCTCACCTCTACTTAAAGTTTTGAACACCTTTAACACCATTATAATTTATTAGAGTTCTTCTCCTTGAGCTTGTAAGTGCAAAAATGTATCTCTACAATCTTCCTGAAGATTAGAACCCAGGTGGCGCCATTACTTTCAAGAGCTAAATGGTTGGAAGTCTATGCTGAGTGCTGACCCTTCCACTAGAAAACATCTTTCTCTATAAATGAACTATCCCTTCTGCCCCCCCACCCCC
>MCJB01048663.1:27206-55810 GCA_002018475.1 Nicotiana obtusifolia | reverse complement strand
CCCCCCCCCAAAATAAAAGAAAAAGAAGAAGAAGAAGAAGAGGGAAGATAAACGGACTTGTTTCATCCTGTTATCTTGTTAAACTGATGAATAACAGTTTATCTATTCTTTGGTCTCCTGTGGCGCTTGCTAAGGATAGCCAAATAAACAGGAATATTACCGCTCATGCCTCAGAATGATTATGAAGGCCTGAAAAATCCTTATTACTTGCATAATACCAGTTCTTTTGCGATAATAAAGCACCATTGCTAGCATACATTCAGCGTTATTAAACTGTAGCTCAGTAGCTGTCCCGCAACTTCCCTTGTGGTGGTTCCTGAAATTTTCTGTTTCTCCTTCTATGTTTATTCCTCTTTATTGTTTGCCATCTAGCTATCTATAGCACGTTGCTCTTTTGTTTTACGGTTTCTTTCCTTATCTGTTGAGTAAGGTCTCTGTGAATTTTAATGCAGAGGCAGCAAATGAAGTTGACATCTACATGTGCTTCTTTTAATACTTTTTACAGGGATCCACTCTTTAGTCTATTTGTTGACTTCATGTAGGTCCAACATGCTGATGACAAAGTTAAAAATTTGCTCTTGCGGATACAAAATGGCGAGGTATATAAATCTGTATTTAGTGATCATCTTATCCCCAACCTTCACTTTTTACTCGCCCTTCATCTTTACTATTGTCTCTCCTCCCACCCAGCAAGCCAGTTATGGTTTTATCGCTAGTTGACTATGTCATAGTTAATCAATTTGTCTTTAACAAGCAATGCATTGCAGGCTGTCAATCAGGAGGATATTGATGCTCTAAAGCGAAGAAAACTAATAACTCAGCAGTAATTATCTACCCTTCAAATTCCTTTCGCCAGCACTTGATTTTTTACAATTTTCCTAATACGTGGTAAAATGCTGGTTCTTAAATATGCACTAAAAAGTCCTAACTATGCAGTTGATGTTTACAATTAGGGTTTGGAAAGGAAACTCAGTAAGAAAAGGTCCTAATTATGCTCCTAAAAGGAAAAGAGCAGCTACTGATCTCACTCGGGAAAACTTACAGAGGTAACTTTCTGACTCATTTTCTCTGGGAAGAATAGATATTATTTGGAAGTTGCTTTTAGTAAATGTCTAAAAAATTAACTGATGGAGTTGTTTTTCCCGACGACGGTTGATTTTTGGTTGCTGCTCGAGTTAAAAAATGTGTGCCTTGGAACTTGGACTGAAATTTATTTCCATTTCTTATTTATTTCAGTACAGGTGTCAATAGGAGAGGATTTGCCTCATAAAAAATAACTAGGTCTCTTCAGTTATGCATTCAACTCTAGTTAAATTATTGGAAAAACTAGTATTTTGGAATGTGACAGTTTGCAAACCAAAAGCTTCTGAATATGCCTGAATAGGGTATTTGTATCAATTGCCAAGGCTCGGTGGGTGATGGGTCTTGCACTGAGCCCTGTGTGCCTTATATAATAACCCAGTACCCGGCCGGAACAATAACCATTTTATGTTTGTATGTAGGTCTAGGGATAGGCTAATTGTACCATGACCTATATAAATCCCAATGCTAATGTAACATATCATAGTTTACTTAAAGACTGCAAGAGGTCCACTTGAGAAAATAAAAATTGGTTTAGCTCTAATTGCTTGTTCCTTTGAAGGGATGACTGGAAGGAATTGGAATTTAAAGAGTACAATTTCAGTGCTAAAGGTCAGCCAGTTGAAGGTGGCTATCTTCATCCATTGCTCAAGGCATGTTTTTTGGTTCAATTTCTCATTATTGGTTGTTTAAATTAATTTTGTTCTGTTAACTAACTGAGGCCAGATTGCCTTCCCTCGTGTGTTGATAAACTTATACCATCTTGTTGCAGGTTAGGCGGCAGATACAAATGGTTTTTCTTAATATGGGGTAGGGCTAAACGACCTTTTCCCGTGTCTATATGTGGAGGCTGTATATATGCATGAATATGTGTGTGGATGAATGTGTCGATGTATATATTCAGTTATTTATTTGGGAGTTCTTTGTTGTGGACTATGATTGCAGGTTTGAGGAGATGCCAACAAATAATTATGTCGAAAGCAGGTAAGCTATTATCCTCTGTTAGTTTTTTCCTAATACAAGTGAGCCTGTCATAATCGAGGGAATAGATAGAATTCCCAAAGAAAAGGGTTGTTAGGTTATTTTTCCTTTTGACCAAATAAATGGAGCCGACTGACATTTTCTTCGCATGGATCTAGTTAAGAGGTTGATATGTAAATATTTAAATTAAAAATCCTACTTTATTCTCAATTAGAAATACATGTTTTGGTTATTGTCATTTACTTGCTAAAGTTCCTAGTACATAATGCAGTCTCAAAGTACCTCATCTCTTTCTGCTGTAAAGCATTTGCCAAATACTGGTACTACTTTTTCATGTTTAACATTCATGAGCTTCTGTTGGTGAACAATCAAATTTGTTGAACATAGATGGTAAACTATAGCTACTGAACACTCATGAGCTTTCAAGCTCAAACTCCTTTAAGAAAAAGACCTTTCAAACTTAAATTGATACTAGACCTTAAAGTTCACTTGCCATCATACATGGTATACCATTTACATGTGATTCTTCTCTGATATATACTTAGTGGTGATTTTGTGCACTGTCATTTTCTTCCCTGTAAAAAATTCAAGAATTACTTTGTCTTAGTCCTGAAAGAAGTTACATCAATGTGGCTGATCATACTTGCAGTTTTTGGAACTTTGATGCACTTTTCCAGCCACAACAGCATCCTGCCCGTGATTCCCATGATACATTCTTTTTGAAAGGTTAGTTTGACTTTACATTTTATCCACTTCATCTGGTACTCTTCTAATGAACTATTTGTTTGACTTTTGTAGTACCTTCCACTACAAAGATGCTTCCAGAAGATTATGTTGAGCGCGTAAAACAAGTTCATGAATCTGGTGGTTACCAATCTAGGGGGTATGGTATAATACTGCTGATCCTGAATTCAGTGTCACCCACATTTGTGTCAAGGTTTGGACACCCACGCACAGTATTTAATGATGCTTCTTGCTTAGATATGGGTGTGATTGGAAAAGAGAGGAAGCAAACAAGAATCTTTTGCGGACACATACTACTGCTGTTTCGTCAAGAATGTTGCGTGCATTAGCTCAGGTCCGAATCGCTCACCATATCCGGAATCAATATTTCATGTATATTCTGCATAGTGAGGTTTTTAATTATCCGTATGATATCTTATTGCAGGAACCGTTCACCCCCAAGAAATACTATTCTATTGATCGTGTTTTCAGAAATGAAGCAGTTGATAAGACACATCTTGCTGAATTTCACCAGATAGAAGGTTACTTATAGTTATACAATTTTGTGTCCCATCCATATTTTAACGGTTCCTTGATATATATGTTTTCTGCTCTTGCTACTTCTATAGTACCAAACCTTAAGCTTAGAATAGAGACTGGTCCTTGAAGTGCCTGCAAAACTGATTTGTCTATTGGCTGTGTTCCTGATGTTAGAATTATGATGAGCCTTCCTTTAGATACTTTATGATGCATTGCTTGGTTTCTTTCTGTTTTAGGTTGGCAAAGTAGGTCCAAGTATTTCTATCGCTTACCCTGACAGATTGACACCACATTATCAAAGAGCAATTACCTTCACGTATCACAATTAGGGATAAGTTTGGTTCACGGACTAGTTATAAAAATATTATATTACAAGGGTAGTTAGGTGAATAATAATGGAGGAAGTGTTATATGGTGAATAATAATACAAGGATTGTTACGTCAATTGTTATCTAGAGATTCCTGATTAAAAAATAAATAAATTATGTAGAGATTGTCTACTTAAAGGGCTTTTGTCTTTAGATATGCTTATAGATGTATTTCTTATTCTATTTTTTCAAGCATAAAATAATACATAAATTCTCGCATAAGTTGTGTTAGTAATGCATGGTTAAGACATACCAAACACTGCATTTGTTATCAATAGTTTTATGCCGAAAACGAGATGTGTGTTAGTTATGCAAAGCTTAAATTAGCAATGCAGAATTTTATGTCGTAAACCAGAAGTACACAATCTCCAATAATTCAAAGACTTTTTGATACTATTTTCGTTGTACTATATATTAGTACGATGCCAACATTTGGCTTTAGACTTGGTGTATTTGCTTCATAGCTGACAGGTGATAGGTACTACATTGCAGGAGTAGAATTTAGGGCTCGATATTTTTTTCTTAGTTGTGATTTGTGAAGTTACCGAGTTTTTGACATCTTCTGCTCCCAAGAAGAGGATTTATTTGGGGGGTGGGGTTGGAGCTTCTGTCTAAGGTTAGGAAGTTACTGAAAGTCTGAAACTATTCTGTCTACCAGCTAAAAGATCTTTCTTTTTTCAATTAGCAAGTCATTTCACCTTTGTTTTTATTTTTAGATTTCATGTTTGAATGTTATATGACTTACTGAGTGACTGTACAGTTGGTCTGCTAATCTTTCTTGGCATGCTATCAGACTGAAAGCATATTGATCTCTTACCAAGTTGAGTTTACCACTGGCATTAGCAGAAGCCTGAGTTAGATTTACTCTACATATTTTTTTCTTGATAAGGTAAAATTTTATTAATAAGCTACCAAGATGGTACAGAAAATTACAAAAGCCGCCTTTAGTCCACATACTTCTGAAACATGTTTCTGCATCCGTGTTAATTCTGTAGTGTAAATAGGTCATCTATAGCTATCTTTTCATATTCAAACATGATAGTGTGTGAAACTATGTTGTGTTTGGTAATTGTTCAAGTATGTCTTGTTCTTTATCTGCGTTCTGTTCCTGTTAGCAGTTGCGTGAACTCTTTGTCATTGTTTCTCATTCCAGGCTTAATATGTGATCGTGGACTTACTCTTGGTGACCTGATTGGTGTTCTTAATGACTTCTTTTCTCGTCTAGGTAACCAATCAACACTATGCTGTATTCTTGCTTGTGTTCTATTTTTGGTACAGAAATGTCTGCATCAAGTTTTGGGTTTGTCACAAAAGATAGAGCTTGCAGCAACATCATGTCCAACCCAATTACATGACTTTTTAACTTTGAGAGGGCTAATTTAACATCTGTTTTCTTTTTGTAATTACAGGAATGTCCAAGCTTCGGTTCAAACCTGCTTATAATCCTTATACTGAGCCCAGCATGGAAATTTTCAGGTTTGTAGTATGTGACGCAAGTGCACAAATTTTCAACTCAGCATTAATTTCATTTTCTTTTGTTTTGTCAGCTACCATGAAGGTTTACAGAAGTGGATAGAAGTTGGAAATTCTGGTATGTTTAGGCCTGAAATGCTGCTTCCCATGGGGCTTCCAGAAGATGTTCGGGTTATTGCCTGGGGTCTTTCGCTTGAGAGGTACACAAACTGTTAGCAGCATCATGTTCTTATTTATAATTTTTAATTAGCTGTGTACTTATATTGCTGGGTCATGTTGATGGAGTTGGGAGTTGTTTTCATGTTTGAACTTATTAATAATTAACCGGTCAGGAAAACTGATAACCATAGTAAAACAACACTTGCATTCCTTGTTTTCTTTGGCCATATTACCTGAAAGCACTGACTGTAGCTAGAAAGATCGCAAAGTTAATTAGTATCTATGATTCATCTTATTTGTGAGAACATGTGACTATTCAAATCAAATAGTCAAGTTCTAGTCTCAAAACCTTGGATCATTTTCATGTTTAATAGCAAGTCGGAGAGATTTGTGGCATGACCGAAGTGGGTCCCAAGAGTAAAAGAAGGTGTCAGTTTGGTTTTAATGGTACTCAAATTGTTTACTGCTCAACACTTCAAAGCCTCAATGACTAAGGTGCTCTCATGCAATGCATGCAATAGTTTCTGAATGCAATTCTTGGCTCAATTTGTGCTAGTTGACAGAGATTGTAAGTCCTCTGGCTTTGGTGTAGTTGCTGCAGTTGTTTGCAGGTCTAGGTAATGTCTTGAGATGGAAAGAGAAGAGGGGAAGAAGGGGGAGAGAGAAAAGGAACAACTACGGGTTGGTAGTTTTATAGTACCCTGATTAGCTGGTCGTAGTTGAGTAATCATGAGGGAAGGTAGATGGTCTCTTATTTGTTTTGGATGAAAATTTTCTGCTTGCATGTGGGTTGATCAGTTGACAAGGATGTATCTATAATTTGAAAAACCTGACCAGTGGTGTAAGATCTACTTGTAGTAATGACTTATTCTATACATGCTCTGTTTATATTGCTCATTCCATGTAAATAAACTTATGAACACATGCTTCATGGAAGCTTATTTTGCTTGTATTCGTGCACCAGGCCTACCATGATTCTCTATGGATACGACAACATCAGAGATCTTTTTGGTCCCAAGGTATAATTGGCACATAATCAACTATATTTTGGTAGGATTTCTCAGCAATGCCAATGTTTGACCTTCCTGTTGGTTTTTGCAGGTGGATCTAGCAGAACTCAAAAAGAATCCAATATGCCGGCTTGGACTTTAGTAACTCATACCATTCTCAACTAGTGGGTCCATTCTGTCACGCGTTGACATGCTTGATTGTTTTGAGATAGATTTTTTCTGCAGGGCCAGCTAGTTGAGGTCATTTTTCGTTTTACAGTGGGATAACTTTCACTGGAATTTATTGTAGATGGACAATTTTCTACATACAGTTGAGATTGTTGATACAAATGTGAAGTTTATATTTCAAATGGATGGAAGCTTTATTCAAGTTTGATGCTGTCACTGGATTTTGACTCATTTAATCCCCTCATAATACTTGCTTGTATAATCATGAATTTGAACCAGATTAGCAAACTTTGTGCAATCCGGGGTTGCTTAGATTGCGGGTTAACATATCATAGCTCGGAGATTTACTTCTTGCAAACTCTTTTATGCAGCAAACATATAGTTAATTTTATTTGTTCGTCATAACTATAAGAGTAAAGGCAAAACTGGTACAAATAACACTGACAACTAAAAGGTTTGCATTAATGCAATTCTCTTGGTAAGCAGCACACACGAATTACCTGCTACCTATGATGCAGTGAAAACTTTCTAAGTTTTTAATATTCCATCTTAGATATCAGGCTTAGATTGTCAGAAATAGTTAATATGTTATCTAGTGATCTCAGGGCATGTGTGGAAAATATTATCCTATTAAACTACCAAATAAGAAAGAAAAAAAAAGGTAACAATTTATATCACAATTCTATATGCAATTTTTGGATGTTATGCAGAATTCTGAATATGTGCAATAGGTAAATCTTTGTAATCAGATGAAAGATCTGTGTTTTCTTCTAGTATCTCAGCTGTTTGAAAATCAAAAGGCAACTTTTCGATGGAGCAATCGATTTGAGTATCTGCCTCCTTATCATATATGACACCGGATTCAAATCTTAAGCGTCTTTCAACAGCAGCCTGAACCCTCTGTTTAAATTCATCATCTGTGCTTGCCAACATATACCGAAGCTTGAAGTTTATACGATTCTCCACCATAATCTTGTGTCTAGGAACTATTCTTTCATCGAGTGAATAGCTGAAAAACCTACAAGATAGATGTCATTTTCAGCAGAATAATGGAATAGCATACTGCACTTTATCGTTATAAAAAAAAAAAATGTTGGAAGGACGCTTCTGCTGATGGCATATGAAATACCTTGGGAATTCAATAAGATCCTGCAAAGGCCGAACCATCATCCGTCGCAAATAATGATACTTGGGGCGAAGGATGTCTATATTGTATGTTAGTAGCATTGGAAAATCAGCAACCATTTCACCTAATTGTCTGAGAGTTATACCCAGGGAAAGAAAATACTTCACATTGTGATCCAATTTATTGGCAATGCTGCATCCTAGAAGCTCTGGTCCTAGAGCTATCACCTTTCCAATATTCTTCTGGGAGACACCAGCTTTTGTCAAAAGGAATATGACCTATAAGATAGCCAATCCAATATCAGTTGTGCTCCGACTCTTTAAGTAGTAAGCAGTCCGTAAACAGATGTAACCAACAATACAGCATTAACGAGATAGAGCTGTATAGTTGCTCTGATTCCTAAAACACGACTTAGTTTCTTCACATTTTCTTCATGTGATCCATTATAGGCATAGCACTATCACCAAATATTTACTAGAACGACGGAGGCCCAACATTGTTTAGACAATTCAAATGAAATATAAACAGTCAGAAAAAAGGGAAATGAACGGACCACTGGACGTATCTTCTTGTAGAGGCTGAAAGTGAGTAACCTGGGAAACCTGACTAGCACATTGCCAATAGCATCTTGTTGGACACCTATGTCTCGTAAGAATTGAACCTTCAGCAATTGAGAAGGTAAGTCATTAGCAAGGAAAAGGAAAAGGAAAAGGAGATATCTTAAAGCAAAAAAGAAATTCTAGTTATATTGTTCTGATTCGAAGGGATAAAATGAATTGCAGAAGTTTGAGTTGTCAGCAAAAACTTCAAAATTATTGCGAAAAGACAGAGTTGCCTCATAGATTAAGGTTTAAGTACTTGTATGTTGATGCCCCCACACCTAATGTAGTTTCACACAAGCCAAAAGTAATAATATACCTTAGTGACAATGGTGTTCTCGAAATCAACACAGAATAGCACCGGTCTGGTAACTAGAATTCTTCTCATACCGTCTTTTGAAATCCCTAGGTAATAAAAGTACTTGACAAGAGGCTTGAACTTTTCTTCAATACCACAACCCATCAAATGCGGTTTAAAAGCTAATAATCTTCCAACATCTTCATTGCTGAGGCCAAACTCCATAAGATATGCAACCTGAATGAAGAGTCATGTTTCACCAAGAAAAAATTGGGAATATAAGCTTGCAGTCTAAAATTCAAATCACCCAAGTGACATGCCGTAAACATTAATTAGATGATTCTTCAGTTCATTTTACACCACAAAGGGAAAACACAAGAAAACATATCAATGAATATTGGGAGGAAATGAGTTAAAGCAGACACCTTTTGGTTCATCTCTTCCATAGAGAAGTAGCCAATCACCTTAGGATAGTCAAAAACCATTGTTCCAAAATCCTTCTCATCCATTCCCATGTCAAAATAGAACTTTGTACGGGACTCTAGTTCTTCCATGCTGAAGGACAATATTTCAGGACATCGGCCTACAATATACCCTATCCAATCTCTCTTCACTCCTCTGTTCTCCAAGTACTCAACGATCTCATCCAATTCTTCCAAGCTCCGACCTAATACATTCTCCTTAGATCTAATCATTACAAGCCCAATAAATCTTCCCTTCACATGAATCGACTTCAACCACTCAGCCAAACGTCTTATGGATTCAAGATCTCCTCTGGACTTGCAAATGAGGTTTGCAATTTGCGGATATGACAATGCATTGTGTTTCAACCACCTGCAAGATATGTGGGAGTAGTTTGATTCACAAACTAGTTATGCAGTGTTTGTAATACATGGATCCTTACACGGTAAATAATGCATGAAATTGCTATTTGATGAATAATAGTGCATGAATTGTCGTACAGAGATTGTGATACTTAAGTCAAGAAACTATTTCCTAATACTCTCATGATATATATTCTTATTCTACATTCTATCCCTAGACTCACGCGTAAATTATGCAAATATTAGTTATACATAGATTCTTGTAATGTAAAACAAAAGTTCTATTTTTAATGCAGAGGTCTATACCAGAAACCAAACGTCTTATTTACAATGAAATAATACAAGGATAAGTTTTTATTATCGAGCTCAGTGAGCAAAATGTGTGAAGTCAAAATTCAATGTGCATAATCTGTTGTACCTCACAATTGGCACGACACCGGACTCATCTATAAAGGCTCTAGCACGAACATTGAATGACGAATCCAAGAACTCAGGCATTTGTTTCATTGAAGCAGCTTGAATCATCACAAAATCTATAAAATCATCCAAATATGAAACCAAATTCGTCGAATATGTAATCCCAAATCTGCCTTTTCTCATTGCTTCTTTAAAAATCTCAACTGTCACTTTCCTCCTTACCTCAAGTGCCTTAATTAACATCTCATCATCATCATCGTTAAAGCGACTTCCTTTTTTAGGATCGAACAAAGAGGAAATATTTGATTGAACATAAATAGAACCTGGAAACTGAGGGGTTCTTTTCCTTATTAATGACATTTCTAGAACCTTCTCTTTATCTTCTTCAAGTACAGCACATTCTTGTTTCTCCGGTTCAGCTGGACCGGGAAATTCTTGGTATGCTTCCGGTTTATTATCATTTGATGAGAGGTAACGGAGGAGTACAGCTGAGGATTTTGAATTGTGTTTTCGAGTGATACCCTTTTCACCATTTAAGTTAGTGGTGGTGTTGGTATCAGATTCTTGGTTTTTAAGGTGGTGGGGTTGCTGGTTGGGGTGGTGGGTGGAAAAAATGGGGAAAAGACGATGTTTTTTTGGAGAGAAGTGTATAATAGTGTGTAGAGTAGTTTGATGTTGGTTTATGTATTGTGGAGTGAAAGAGAAATGATGGTGATGAAGCTCACAGAGCATCTTCAATGGAGGAAATTCGAATTTGGATAAAGCTCTGTAAATATCTCGTTATAGCTCTAAGCTAAGCTAATTAGTAGCGAGAAGAAGAAGGGGTTTGGACTTTTCATTAAAACCCAAGAAGTTAGTCGAAACTATACTTGAGTACGAGAAAACAATATAATTTGCAACAGGGACCATTTCTCGATTTGTGCGTGTCATCCTTGCGCAGGGGTCATGCTAATCTTCTCTGTATCGTTCTAATTTTATCGGATGTCCCGAAGGGACGCACCTGGGATCATAAGGCTTTTCAAATTATCGCCTTGATAATTATGCTATTTAATATTATTTTACTATGAAGAAGTGAGTATTTACCATTCACAAACATGTTATAATTTCACTGGCGCATTTGAAATAAATTACCTTCACCATTTTATCTTATATATGACGATATTTAATTGAGAACATTAAAAAATATAGTACAAAGGTATCATTAGAACTTAAGATATTCATTATGTTATGCAATTTTTATGGCTATAAAATTATGTTATTAAAATTAAAGCGAGAGTTTAAAGTTACGAATTATTCGACACAAAAATATGTATTTTTTTTAAAAGTAATGTATAAGATAAAACAGTACGATTAAGAGCTAAAACTAATGATTGAAATATCGAGAGCACATTGCATTGTAAATTTTTTGTTTGCATTATATTTCAATATTTTTGGAATTAGATTAGGAAATCATATATGTTTTAAGTAGTAATTGGTGAAATTATTGATAATTAAACTAAAGTGAGTATTAAGTTTTCGACAGCTTAAATACTGTTTTGTTTGGGTGTATTATTATATATTCACTTCATAGTTAATACTATGTGATAATTAAAATACAAAAAAAGGCTTCTAACTAAGAAAACACGACAACTCCAAATACTAGGATCAAACCTAGAAAATCAGGGTAGAAATATTCAAGAAATGTATAGGAAATATTTGTGTTACATAATTAATAAGAAAACAAAACTCAATTTGGGCAATGCTATTGAATTTAGAATTTGTCACCCTAAGCATAGAATAATAACGATAATTACACACAAAAAAAAATTACTGGTGCTCGAATATGCATTTCATCACATTTAGTGGTTGTTTGGTAGGCTGTACTAAGTAAAATAATCCCTATATAAAAATTTAATCCGTTTAATACTATGTTTGGTTGTTCAATTTAATTTATGCATACCTAATACATGGATTACTTATACCTCATAGGAGGGCTTAGCTAATACCAAGGAAACCAAGAGATTACTAATCATGCATTAACTACCTAAAATTACTTATACCTCATAGGAGGGCTTAGCTAATACCAAGAAAATTACTAATCCCTACATTAACTATACCTGGATAAGACCCTAAAATTACTAAACCGCCCCTCAAATTCTTTTCCTAAATTTATTTATATAAAGAAAGAAGAATATTCAAGAGTATAATTGTAAAGAATATTTTATATATTTTTAAATTAAATATAAGTTTAAATTATATATTGCATAGCTAATTTTTAATAAAATAAACCAAAACTTGATAAAAAAAATTACAACACTAGTTCCTGCATTACTAATTGCTGCCCTACTTCTGTTGTACCAAACTAACTAAGGGTGTGTAACTGTAATAATCAAAACATAAAAGAGTACTAAACACAAAGCAATGCGCAGTATTAGAATCGCCAAGATTTAGAAGCAGTCACAGAGGAGACGATCAGTTGAAAATTGGAATCAATCAAAGGATGATAAAGGGAGTGATCGTAATGAATGATAAGGGCAAGCCTCGTCTTGTCAAATTCTACGATTACCATGTCAGTCTCCCTTAACCCTTTTATTTTTAAAGAAGGAAGAACAATATATTAAAGCTCGATTTTTTATTTATATTTTTGTGAATTTACTTCTTTCTTAAATCAATTGTTACTTGAAATGTAAGGTTAGCCTGCAGAGAAACAACAAGAGCTTATTCGAAGAATTTTCGGAGGTTCTACTTACATTTAATTTTTTTCTTCGTTTTATTTTAGTATGTCTTTTTAAAAAAATTAAAGAATAAAGATTGAATTTTTGGATCTTTATACATATTGATTGGGTTGTAACTGTATTCCATAATAAGCCATTTAATTTTTACTGTGGCAGGTTTTAGAAAATGATTCTATGGCACTGCCAGTTTCATATTTTTTTTCTTTCTATGTGGTGATTTGTATACTGTTGATATTTTTTTGTGACAATTTTGTGTTGAAGTGCAGTTTTAAGCAGTAGAGGAGAGTTTGTAAGCAACTTTGTCAAGGTTGATTCCATCTTTGGATCAGTATGTGTTTTTCCTGTCTATACTCTCTGTATCTCTCTGAGTTTGGTTTCTTTATTGTATTTATTATCCCTCAAAATACATGTAAAACATAAGAATAACCTAGAAAGATTCACAGATTGTGCCTCCCCACATTCAGGATACTCGGCTTGTATACAAGACTTATGCCACACTACAAATTGTATTCATATTTGACAGCTCCGAAAATGAGCTTGCAATGCTTGATCTCATGCAAGGTATATACTCAGGCTCTGGTCATGCCGATTCAGATACCTTTAACTTTGAAGTTATCATTTAGTAAAATAGATTGTTTAATTGAAGAACCGCGGAAGTTAGAGTATTCATTATCCAAGGAGGAATTATATTTAAGTTATTCAAAGAGCTAATTCTCTCTTCTTTGATAGATTTTTGAAGTATTTTTTGCTTTTCTTCCTTTGTATTGATAAGTTCAGGCACAAAACTCTAAGAGGAAACAAACTCGTCCTGAGGCTTTAAAATGATTTCTTGCTTGTTTCGGCTGGCTGCAAAATACTAAAATCGAATAATTAGTGCTACTTGCTGTAAAGAAACTTTAGCAAACATGTCTCCCCTTACTAAAATAGTACAAATATGGTATATGAGAAGAAATATGTACTTAGAACATTTCATATATTATGGCAGTCTGAGATCCATGTCTGTGTAAGTGCTTATGCAGTACCAATTTTCAACAAGATCTAAAATTTGGACGGAGTGCTGCATTAATGTTTTGGGAGTTGAACTACGCCTATAGTTCTCATTGGAAAGGCAGGAATTAATTGGTTACTGCTAATCTTTTCTATGTTTTTGTTCATATAATAAGTGTGTGCATTTGCATTGTCTTATGATGGAATACCTGAACACGATTTAACAACCTGGTTTAGAAGTCTGGAACATATTCCAAGCATTGGATTTTTACTTTAATGCACATATTGTCGGCCTCCAAGATTTACTACCTTGATATGTTGTTGACAATTTCAGTTTTTGTCGAGGCAATGGACAAATGTTTCAGCAATGTACGTGAACTTGATATAATATTCAATTTTAACAAGGTCAGTCGGTCATCTCTCTTTGTTTTAATATCACGAAGCATGTATCATTTAAAGGCATGTAGTTGTTCTGAGATCTGATTCCTTTGGGTTTTATATCAGAGAACAACTGTCTTATTTGCATTTGACATAATCAAGGATGAGAAACTTGTGATTTAGTTTGTTACTTGCACTAAAACTTCGGTGTCCTTAATATTTAAGACCTCAGGAGCTGTCTTAATTGCCAAAAATCTCAACTGGACTAAATCAACTGTCCCTAAAATAACATTGCTTAGGAAGCATGGCTAAATGATTAGTAGTAAGTGGGTGCTTCTAGAAACGGAGGGATGCTTAAGTTTATTAGATTTAGAGCAAGTTAATTTTTATGATGCACCAAGGATTTGAAATATAAGAAATGATGGGTGGTGAATAATAGACATGGAGGTTACTTCTTTTGAGGTCAGTTGATAGGTTTTACTTTATGAATTTGTGTACTACTACTAATCTTCTTAGGAATAAGTTGTAAGTTATCCAAGAACAAAGAAGAGATTGGGCTGTCGATAAGTTCTTATTAGCATTGACATCCTAACTTCAGTAACTTCAATTTTCATGTTTGAGAGTTTGCTAATGTATTGAGGCTTTGTAGGTGCATGCTATATTAGATGAGATTATTTTGGGAGGTCAAGTTCTCGAGACAAATTCTTCAGAAGTGGTGAAGGCAGTTGAAGAAATCTCCAAGTACTTTCTACACCCATTATCTTTCTTTTGTTCTTCTTCCTTTCTTTTGTTTATTGTTCACCAGAAATAGGTCAAGATGCTAACAGTTTTTTCTTGTTCAGGATGGAAAGGGCTGCAAATTCAATCATGGGAGTTTCATCAATAACTGGCTGGCAAGGTCGATAGCACACATTTGACTGTGGTACGTACTGTAGGAAAATTCATATAATCAGTCAGCCAGTAGTGGCTGAACATGAGCTGGCAGTATTTGTCAACCAAGTTGTTGAACTATTACTTTTTGGTCCTTGAAACACGAGAGTTTTCAGAGAGTTACAGTGGTTGCAAGTCGAGCTGTTCATCGTTTCTCGATGGAGTTGTGAATTGTGACGTTCGAAGTTCTATCCCATTTGGAGGAAAAAGGAAAAATGGTAGTAACTTGAAGTGAATATGAGAAAGTGTTTTGGTGCCTATAAGGATAATTCTTTTAACTAGTTTTTTTTATCTGTTACATTGTGGCATGCATCACCAAATTGACATGTACATGAACATGAGATTCCCCGGGGCATGTGCACTATGTCAAATCATTATGGTCGGATGATTTTTTGTTGATTAATAAGTTTGAAGTGCCTCTTTGATTTCCTTTTTGCTTATTTGTGGAAGGGAAATCTGTCCCGAGACCTTGTAGATGTTACCACAAGATTATTATTCTTCTTATGGTTTGATTTGGAATTTCCGGCTTTTGGCCTTTGGATCATGATGGCGAGCCATTTGAATACAACATGGTTTTGGTTTCTGGCTATCTGCGTATAAACAATATGAAGCCAATTGCTAAATGACGCATTGCCTAAAAGAAACAACTTTTATGTATAGGACTTAGCATACTTTTCGATGTTTTGCCTGCACGCATCCTTCTCCCTTTACCCTAGTTTCAACAAACTAAGCTTTTTTTTCTTTATTCTTTTTCTTACAATAAATAGTTTCAGGAAATTAAACTTTTTAGAACATTTGATTAAATTTTTTAGAGCATTCAATTCTGTGCCTTTTGAAGAGGAGCCTTGGAGCAACGGTAAGGTTGTCTCCGTGTGACCTATAGGTCACGGGTTCGAGCGGTGTAATCAGCCACTGATGCTTGCATTAGGGTAGGCTGCCAATATCACACCCCTTAGGGTGCGGTCCTTCCCCGGACATTGTGTGAATACTGGATGCTTCGTGCACCGGGCTGCCCTTTTTATTCAATTATGTGCATTTTAATTAGCATATCATGTCAGTTAGTGATGAGTCCACTAGTTTCTTAAATTAGAGTCGGTCTTCCTTTTCCATTTCTTCTAGTTGTTTGACTTATCTGAAAAAAATTCAGCCTATGAATGTGGTTTCAATCATCCTGAAGATGCCAAAACACGATATAGCTTTTCTAAGATGCACATTGTAAGCTCAATTAGCATCTGGTACTGACAGTGCTCGTGCTGCAGACTGATGAGTTATTTAAACGAGCACATGCAGCCATTTTGGACGAGAAGAGTAGCAAGTATATTATCGCTAAATCTATGATTCCTTAACAGTGTTCCCTAAGACGGTGTTACTTTAGCTTGTGTGAAGTTTATGCTGTTACCTTCAAGTTTTGAGAGAAAGAGGGTAAGCTTGCATTTAATGAAAATCTTCAGATAGAAAATTGGAGGAAGAAATTTATGAATTTTATTGATATTGTTAGTGATTCTGGTGAGCTAGGTGGAAGGAATTGTTTCTGATGAATTGAGAATATTGTTCTCTCAACCCCTTTCTCATTTCTTTGAGTGAATGCTAGTCAAGCTAATGACACTTCAATTTTGACCACTGAAGTGTTGCACCTGTGTGTAGATCACATAGTTCCAGGCTGCTCATTGGCAAAACTTGTTTATATCATATTCCCAAAGAACTGCTGGTAAATGTTAAACAGATACAGGTTCCAGGTTTGCTCCTTGGACAAAAGTGTCATTAGGTTCCTGTTCTTAAGCATTGAACTTATATCTGTTGCCAAGCTTTGAATTAAAGATAAAAAACTTATCTACGAACGATTACTTAGGAGGGGATGTGGCTTAGCATTCATTGAAACGAGTGAAAACTATGAGAGAACAGGGTTCAAATCTTGAAAGACACAAAGACCGGTAAGTGATTTCGTCCTATTTGTTTAAACTTTGGTTAGCAGAGTTACCCCTACTTGAACCTTGAAATAGTCAAGATGCGCATAAGCTGACCCAAATATCACTATTATTAAAAAGAAGTTAGAATGAAATCTTGTTTTTGGGTGCGTTCTGAAACGTGTTCATATAGTTCATCTCCTTGATCTGACGATTGCTAAATTCAGCCCAGCTCTAAATTTATGACTGCAGAATTTCTTTTTCCCTGTCTGCTGGTCCGGAATGCATATCTCTACAAACCATGATGTTATAAGACTTGCATTCAATTAGCTGTCTATGAGGTACTCCAATACTCAGCTCAAAAATAAGGACAACAGCCAAAATTAAAAGGGACAATTTATGGCTTATGGTTCAACTGTCTGGAAAATTTTCGACAAACCTTAAGCATAGGCAACATCAATTTCTGTCATCTACAGATGGGTTTTTGGCTAAAGTTTTTAATAGCTGTAACACTCTGCCCAAAACCTTCAATACCATTCATTTTTCTTTTTAATGCATTAAAGTTGCTGGGAGTGCTGGGTCAATGGTGAACTGGAGAGTATGATTCAGCAACAGTATTTACTATTTAGTATTGACACTATTTATGGCTATCACAAGAGTAGCTAGGCTATTCTGTAAAGTTTTCAATTTAACACACTTACTCTTGGTTTCTCCACCTCCAACTCCAACCTGTGGATTGGTTGGTAATTCCAGTCACACTAGGGTAAGTGGTTAATCACTGTTTAAACGTATATAAACTCGCAACAAATGCATGTTAACCTTTGACTTTTTCTTTCTAAACTAAAACTGATCGAGAAAATGGAAAAGCATTCGGACGTTAAAATCTTGAAGCTCGAGTAACAACTTGATTGCAAGTCAATGATATAGTAGGACATCAGAAATGGACGGGTCAAATGGTTTTGTGGCCAATTACAAATTTGTTTTTAGTTTTATGACCTATTTTTTTTTCTACACATGGACACATAAAAGACGTATCTTTTACACATAAAAGTGTAAAAAGATCAAAAAAGATACTTTTTTAATTTCAACATTGTAAAAAGTCATGAAGGCAAAATATCCGAAATGCACGGGGTTCTTTTTAACTTGTAAATGATGGAGCGTTTTGCAGCAGAACTTTTAGGAGATATTAGACAAATATGATTACCTGAAGCAGTTGACATAAGGTGGTCCCATGGTCTAGTGGTCAGGACATTGGACTCTGAATCCAGTAACCCGAGTTCAAATCTCGGTGGGACCTTTTTTGTTTGTCTGTGACTTTGTTTTATCTTCTTTGACGAGTCTCTGAAGAAAAATTTAATAATAGTAAGAAAAAACAAACAAAATTGGTAAATGTATACGACTTTTCTCTCCCAACCTCGCAACAAACAAAAATAAAAATTAAATGAGACAATGTTTCGAAGTCCATACATTTTTTTTATTTTATGGGAACTGATTCAAAGCAAAGACAAACCAATTGGGAGGTCGAGTACATGAAAAACCACCGGACAAACCTTTTTTTAAGAAAAAATAATGACGGTGTACGAACCAACTTGCATATAAATCCACTATTTTATCTAGTACCTATTATTTTTATTTTTTTTGGTAATTAAAATTTTTATATACCAGAGAAAACTTATTTACAAATCAAAACAGAACCCTTAGAGCTTTGTCATGTTCACAGCTTTACTGTACTTCCCTTCCCTCCTCTATATATTCTTTCTACAACCCTTTAAATGATCGGATAGTAGTCCAATTTGTTCAGTATTTTCTCTATTTTCCTGTTGCTTCGACAATGCACTTCTTGTACAATTAATTTGTTAAGTATCTCACAATCCCTCGATTTGGCTTGAACAAGTCTTGCATTCCTCTCCCGCCACACAAAATACATGCAGCCTGCTAGCACAACTTTGAATAATTATGCTTTTGCACTTATGTTTTTAGCCCGGTTCTCTGCCCAAAGTAATTCCTCAGACCAGCCATAGGTGTTCCTGTGGATACCTTGCCAGTTGAGCAGTCTTTTCCATAGTGCAATAGCATATTGACTTTCAAAGAACAGATGCTGAATGGATTCGTTTGCATGTGAACATAAAGGACATAGTTGATCATTATGAATGCCCCACTTTAGCAACCTATCCTTTGTGTATAGCCTACCATGAGCCACCAATGTTAGCGTGAAACCCACGTTGGACATCATGCATTGTTGCATACCAACTTCCTCCAGCTTACTTTGTTGAAGTCTCCTCGCAGTTTATGATATATGTATTTGATGGAGCAAGTTTGCATTTGCATTAGATCTTCGTAGATGTAGCCTGCCTTCTCAAAGTTCTCTTTGGTTTTCGGAATCTTCCTCATAATCCATGAAGCTTGGCTAGGTTGCACCTCCCATACATGCTTGCTTTTTATATAGTAAAAATTGCACCCATTGGATCCATAGTTTACTCTTCTCCTTGCATAGGTTCCGTAGCTGCTTGCTAATGGCTGCTTTATTCCATTGGGATATGTTCATTACATTAAAACCACCTGCTGACTTAGGCTGACAGACTTTCTCCCAACCTAGGAGAGCTTTCTTTGATATAATGCTACCCCCTGTCCATAAAAAACTCCTGCAAATTGCCTCTATCATTCTTGTAATCTTCTTTGGTAGCATGAAGATTTGAGCCCAGAAAGTTTGAATGGAAAATATGACACTTTTGATGAGTTGTAGTCTCCCTGCATATGACAATAATTTGGCTTTCCAGGATGTGATTTTTCCCACTAGTTAGTCAATTAGAGGTTGACATTGAGTTATTGACACTCTTTTAGAGCTTAAAGGTACTCCAAGATATCTCACTGGCAACTCCCCTCTTGGAATGCCAAGGAACCCCAGTATTTCTTTATTGAATATCTTGTGAAACACCACAAAAGAAGATGGAGCTTTTCTTCTTATTAATTTCCAGTCCTGATGCTCTTGAGAAATCCAGGAAACACTTGTATAGCAGCTGAACTGAAACTGTATCTCCTCTACAAAATAATAAAAGGTCATCTGCAAATCCAAGTTGCATGATCTGCATCTTGGCACATTTGGGATGAAAGTTGAAGTCCGGGATACAGTGCAATGCCTTCAATCTTCTGTTGAGGTACTTCATTGCTAGTACAAATAGGAAAGGGGATAGGGGGTCTCCTTGTCTAACCCTTTCCTAGCATCAAATGGTTGAGTTGGTGAGCCATTTAAGAAGATGGTGTAAGTAACACTTTGTACACAAGTCATTATCCATTTCACAAATTTCTCTAGAAATGCTAAGGCACATAATACTTGTTCAAGAAAAGGCCATTCAAGTGAGTCATATGCCTTCTGCATGTCCAGCTTCATCATGCATCTTGGTGACACCCATTTACTCCCTTACCTTTTTATTAGCTCATGACTCAGTATGATATTATCAATAGTAACTCTTCCAGGAACAAAAGCAGACTGAGTCTTATCTATTAAATCATCTATGACTCCTTGTAGTCGACTAGTCAGAACCTTTGAAATGATTTTGTAGATTGTAGTGCAACAGAAAATAGGTCTATACTCCTTTATAGTAGAAGGATTCCTGACTTTGGGTATAAAAGTTATTGAAGTACAATTAACTGGCTTGAACATCTGTGACGATTGAAGGAAATCCAGTACAGCTTGTGTTACCTCCTCCCCTATGATATTCCATGATTTCTTGAAGAAAACTGCATTGAGTCCATCATATCCTGGGGCCTTCAAGTCATCTATATCTTGCAGAGCTTTCCGTACCTCTTGCCTTGTAACAGGTAGTGTCAATTAATGTTGTTGCTCTCTATTGGGAATTGCCCCTCTTTCCATTACATTTGGATCTATTGCTGGGATTGCAAGAGCATTTGACCCTAGCAACTGTTTATAGTAGCCAAGTACTTCAACTTCTATTTCCTCCTCCATGTGCACCTGAACCCCTAGATCAGTAGTGAGACTATGGATTCCATTTAAAGTGTTCATGTTTTTTATATGTGCAAAGAAATATGCAGAATTAAAATCTCCCAGCTTCAGCCATTACATCCTTGACCTTTGCCTATAGATGCTTTCTTCAATCAATATCCACTTCTCTAGGTTACTTTCAGTTCCTTCTCTTTCTCAACTAGTTCTTGATTCATCTTTCTATAGCTCATTTTCTCCTGCACCTCCTGTAGTTCCCTTCTGATTTCTTTGATTCTGCTATCAACACCTTTGTATTGTTGTGTGTTAAGGCCCTTAATGACTTATTTAACTCTCTTAAGCTTGTTCCACACTCCGTGAAGGTTTCCAGTATCTCCAGTTGTACTTCATGTTTGCTCCTCTTCTGGTAGGAATTGGGGGTGATCAGCCAGGTAGTTAAAAAACCTGAACAAACTAGCTTTCTTCCTCTGCATTTGTGTGATCATCAGCTTAGAATGGGGAATGATCAGAGAATGATAGTTCTAGGATCTGTATATATAGATTGGGCATTGTTAGCATCCAGTTCGTGTTAATTATTTCCCTATATATCCTGCTGTAAGTAAGATTATTTGTCCATGTATAGTCTCTACCAACAGTAGGTAATTCATTCATGCCAGTGTCAGCCATGAATTTCCTGAAATCCTTTGTTTCCATATCTTGTATTACAGTACCATGCTGTCTGTCTTGACTATTAAGTACTGAATTGAAATCTCCCATTGCTATCCATGGTCCCTATTGTATACCGTTTATTTGCCTAAGTTTTTGCCACATATTCAACCTATCTTTAATAGTATGCAAGCCATATACTGCAGTAAATCCAAATGATACCAATCTTGAGTGAGTTCTGACTTGTCCATGTATGTACTGACAATCCATGTCAATTAGTTCAAAATAAAAAATTCTTGGATCCCAAATAATCCATATTATACTCTTATTGTTGTTGCTGAAGTTTGATATCCATTGCCATCCTGGGGCGATTTTGCTGATAGTACTACTAGCTTTCTGCTCCTTTATTCTATGTTCTACTAGTGCAATCACTGCCTTTTAATTCTGCTTTATGAACTCCTTTGTCTCCTTTTGCTTGTATGCTTTATTTAAACCTCTAACATTCCATGTACTTACACTCATACTGGTATGAATTGTGTATTATGGTATTGCTCCTGCCCCTTATAAGACCCCATCTGCACATTGCTTGGTCCTGGATCATTGGTTGTGTGCTCTTGTTCCCTTACTAAGGATTGGAACCCATTATTGCCGCCAAGAACCTTGCCTTCTGTTTTCTTTGTTTTTTCCATCCTTGCTGCTGATTTTCCACTTACTGTTGTCCACCCTTCTTCTGCACGTAGATGTGCCGGAAAATTTCGGCACATATTGATACTATTTGATTAGACATTGCTTGTTCCACTTGCTAATTATCATGATATTTGCTTAGTTTTCGTGTAATTTCAGTACATGGATGAAAGAAACCCAAAAGCGTGAAAAGCAGTCCAAAAGCCGTTCAAAAGGCAAGAAAAGAGATCAACAATACAGCAGAAGCAATTCTGCGACCGCAAAGTGGATATGCGAGTCGCAGAATTAGAACTTGATCGCAAAGTCGGGCAGAACTTCAAGCCTAAGTTAAAGTAAGAAAGCTGTCAATAATGCGACCGCAGGATGGAAATGCTAATCGCATTCTCATTGCAGACACGGACAGAGGTTGAGGTGGAAAATAGAAGGGAATCGCGATTGCATTCTGCGATCGCAGAATCATTCTGCGGACCGCATTCTGAAATGCGATAGGAAGGAGAAGTGCTGGTGAAGTCTGCGACGCAAGATGACAATTCTGCGGACCGCATTCCTGTTATGCAACAGGAATGCGATCGCAGACGGAACAGTCGGCCAGAAGTTATTTCTGTTCGCCTCGGTTTTTGGGCCTCTATAAATAGCCTCTCTAGGGTTATGTGCAGAGAGACTGGTCAGATTTCAAAGTGAAAAATAGTGCTTTTGGTTATTTTCAAAATTTGGAGAGATTTTTGGGTGATCAAAACTTGGAAATCTATATTGTTGTAAGATGAATTTAATTTTTATTAATTGTTCTTTAGTTTTCAATATGTGTAGCTAAATTCTAATACTGAGGTTGTGAACCCTAGATAGGTGGAATGTTCTTGAAGAATTGATATTGCTTCCAGTTTCGAAAGAATCTTGATGTTTATTTATTTCTCGTTCATAATTAAATCGTTAGTGGTTGCAAACATTAACGGGTACCAATTTACGCTATTGAACCTTGGAAAAGGAAAGGTAGGGTTTGGTAGAAATAAGTAACGGCAATTCAAGGCCTTAACCCTTGTTTAACAAAATCACTTAGGAATAAGAGGATTTTAAGTCGGCGAATGATTGGGTATTCGTAATTTCGACTCTAATGTATTCGGGAGAATCATAAGAGGATACGTTATCCAAATATTGGAATATATCGGGTATCACTCTACTAAGAACCAATTGCATATCAAGAGCGGAAGTTAATATCAATATCAATACATTCTACTACATTAGAGGGAGCACAACCTTAGTATCTCGACTTCATACATTTATCAATTATTATTTTCAAGCTGCAATTATTAGTTTAATTTTCTTTACGTACTCAACTTCAATTTATTTTATTTTGTTACTTGATCGAATTAAGACCAAGTGAAATATTACGTTAATCAGATATTCGTTTCACGCCTATTCCCTGTGGGATTCGACCCCAACCTAGTTGGGTTACTATATTTGACATCGATCGCTTACACTATTATTAAGGTGTAATTTGAGCGGATCACACGTTGCTCAGTAGATACACTAAGCTGCATTGTATTGTCCTCTAGGGGTTTTGGTGTTTCCACCCTCTTTGTTTTCTCCCTCCCCTGATCATTCTCCTTAGGTCCAGACTTCTCAGTCTTTTGCTAGATTTGCTTGACTTTATTCCCTCTCCCTTTGTATGCTTGCCTTTGTGGTAGCTGCATTATGTTCTCAATGCAACTGTGTCCTATCTGTAGACATGTGGTGCAGTATGTAGGTTCCCAGTCATAGGTTACCTCTTGCTCAATTGTTTTTCCCTTTGGGTCCTGCAGCTTCACCCTTTTAGGTAGAGGTTTAGTACTGTCCATCTCAATCAGCATTCTAGCATAAGATATTCTAACTGTACTAGTTGTACAGTCATTAGCATATACTGGATTACCCAGGCCACTGCCAATTTTGCATAATGCCTTCATGCTCCAGGAGTTCAGGGGAAGATTTGGAAACTTCACCCACAGCGGAATGGTTCGAAGAACTTCTTCGTGCAAATTGAGCTCTGGTATCCATGCTTTCATTATAATAGGACGATTGTTAGTGGTATGAGGCCCAGTATACATGACTTGGTTTCTTTCCTCCAAATTTGCAAATCGAATTACAAAATAGTCTTCATTATGATAGTAGATCTGGGGTTTCATGGAGTACTTACCTAATGAAGCATGGAATCATTTTATTGCTCCTATGGATGGTAAATTCCCAATGACATACAGAACAATAGCTGTGCTCCAGTTTTCATTTTCCTGCTCAACATTCTCTAGGTCTAATTACACAATTTTCTCCCCATCTTGTATCATTGGTGCAGTATATTGAAGATTCATACCTCTCGATGCCAGCTTATCCTTACTACAACATTTGCCCATGATTGAATTCCATTTGCCTTCACCATTTGGTCAGTGTCTTTGGGATTTTCAGCCTTGTCAGATTTGCATGGCACTGTTACATTGGTATTTGTTGTTTTTGAGTTCACCTCTGCCATTCCGCTCCCAGATCTATGACCTATTCCACTACTACTTTCAGGTGTTGCTATCACTGCTTTCTGCTTGCCGTTGTTGATTGCTTGATCTGAGACTATATTGCTCTGCGCACTTTCCCCATGTTCCTAGGAATGGTGTTTTCAGTTGGCTCCTCAATTCTCACCCCTTAAGTTCCATTACTGCATTTCTTGCATCAATGGATCTCGGATCAGTGGACGGAATTTTTGCAGAGTTCTCTCGGCGCACGTCAACGTGGCTTTGCTAACGTACGCAGCTGGAAACCATGGGAGGAAGAGGACGACCTATTCTACCTATTACTTTACACTAACACATTATCCGTCACTTTATTTACCAACGCTTAGGTAGATGAAAAAAAGTTACCTAGTTGCTTTTCTTGTTTGGATTTGAGTACAGATCTCGTCTATTGGAAACAGCCTATCTATCTTCATGAGATAGGAGTAAGGTCTACATACACACGATTACACTGGGTTTGTTATTATTATTTGAGTACAGATCTCCCATCATTTTTACTCGCTTTATTGACGGTTAGACTATACACTTGGGTGCAAAACCACCTGCCAAACTAATAAAACAATGGTAGACCAGAACCGTTGTGTTGGAATGTTAGAACAAAGTTGGCATAAGAGCAATATTACAAGATAAGTTGAAACGACAGAAGGGCAAGCCTTTGACTTCAACTCTAAGAAGCAAAGCAATTCAGCAACAAGAAGAAAAGACCAATGAAATGCTTTTTTCCTCTCCTCCATTTGGAAAATGAAAGATTCTGTATAATTTACATTCCATGGAGAGACTAGTAAAAAAGAGTAAGAATTATAAGAAAAGAAATGGAACGAAACATAAGCCCCCAAAACAATCAAGAAAAAGAACCACCACTACTAAATCCCGTTGTCCCAACTCTATCCCCAGAAAATACAAAAAACTTTAAAATCCCAAAACCCCAATAAACAATTTGATGTTGATGTCCCAGGTAAATAACCCAATATCTCCATTTTCAAAGTTTCCTTTGAACAAAGGCTCTCGTGCCAACTTCCATTACCCAATGTAACAAAAACAATGGCTTCAGAACACGGAGAATGTACAGGGAAAGGCACCCGAATGCAGACCACCGCGCTGCATTATTAGCAAAGAATAAATCACAATCACCTCTCTTCTACTCATGTGGTCTCTCTACATCCTGCTCTTCCAACGGCTCAGGGAAAATCTCTTTCGACTGTCGTCTAGTTGATGAAGAATGACCATTATCCCCATTATGACCACTTCCTTGAGAACCTGTAGTTCCCGATTGCTTCAAACTACTTGTTCCTTCCAACTTATTTGCTGGGATTGCAGGTACCGCCGCTACATCTGAGGAGCTACGCCAGCTGCCAAACAGCGCAGCGTTCCACGAACTTCTCGATGAAGTTGCTCTAAGTCTTGCTGAGCTGGTGTGTTCTTCCCTAACTACCTTCAAAGGATTTTCCAAAGCTTTAAGGATATATCTCATTAGCGGTCTTCTCGAAGGCTTGGGGTTGAGGCACGATCTCGCAACAATAGCCATCGCCCATACTTCCTCTAATAAATCTTCATCTATGATTAGGGAAGGATCCACTATGTTTGTGACAAGTTCTTTATCATATATGCTAATGTATTTTAGTGTACCATCCAACCACTCCTTCATGCTGGCGTCGTTGGATGCACTGATTCCCAGCTTGCCAGTTACTAACTCTAGCAAAACCTTTCCGAAACAGTAGACATCATACGCACAAGTGGCACTAGCTGTACCTGTCCATTCCGGAAAAAGAATATTAGCTTAGGAAGAGAAAAGTAGACTTTGAAGTAATGCTTAGTGATAGTTTGAGCAACAAGGAGTAATTCGGCAAGGTAAAGCAAAACATTGCCACCTAATACCTAGCTCTTTTTGCCTACATTCAAGATAAAAATGTTGTCGATTGTCCAGGCCTTTACTTTCTTTCGGGTTCAGTTCAATCGGAAAACTCCACCTAAGAATTTTAGTTATTTATGGCTTCCAATGAATGCATACTATTTTTATTTTGTTGCCTACACCAATTTGAGATCTTACCCACCAATAACAAGGTGGAAAATGTTACCTACAATTTTGAGTTGTTACCAACACTAAGTTGATAGAGTGTATGTTAAAAATATTTTGCGTAAAGTCTATTTACAAGAAGTAGAACTAAAAAAATTTGCACATACCTGATGCACCTTGTTCTGATGTCCTGCAAATAAGGAAGAGAAAACTATGTCAAATAGCAGTAAAAACTATAAAGCAGTACAGGTTGAAAGAATACAACAAAAAGTTTTGAGATCATTCAACAAGCTTAGATGATAAGCTAAAAAACAAATTAATAACTACTCGTAACATTGGAAATACATATACTTGGGAGAAGATAATGGAAAAGGAGTTAGGTTGAATCTTAAACCTACTACACCGTTGCCCAGTAGAATAAGACAGGAAATTAGGAAAGCGTCCCATTGAACAGATAAAACTGAAAGTTAAATATAGTGGAAGGTTCACAACAGTTGGCCTAACTCAAGAACAGACATTGAAAGCACTCTTCTTTTATTCCAGCTAAATATCACGTCGCAGTGCATGAGTTTAGAATATTACCATTCCCGTATTTCTATAATTATATTTGGTTCACCTCTCAAGACACAAGTGCAAACAGGAAATCCATCCTTGTATAGAAGATTTGATAGATTTATGGGATGGCTGATCGAGTGGGTTGTGTCTTATAACGTTCTAAATATGAGACCTACTTGGTATAACACTAATAACATGAAAAAGAAATGATCTACCAACAGAAACAGATCCAGACTATTTTATTTATGTACACACTCTTGAATCTTGATCTATTTCTAGAAGTGTCAGGCCTACTTAGAAGTGGAATAAAGTCGAAGTTTCAAATTTTTCTATGATCATTTAATTCAAGATAACTCAAAGGATATAAATTCTAAGTATTAAAACGCAACAGAATCTATCACTTACGACACGGTGTTCAGAGGGTTTTGTCCCTGATGCATCTACATCTGGCACAATAAAAGTTTCCTTTTGTAATTTGCACTAAAAGAAAGACACTTATCTATATTAATCATTAAAGTAAGTTTTAATAAACCCAACATCTATAATTATTAACAATTTTCACACTTTTAAATCAATCTGGATAGTGATTGAATGTAATCATGATCAATGGCGTAAACTTGATTTCTAAATTAATAGAATCTGAAACGTTTCTAAAGAAGCCATGAAGATTAAATCTAGAAGACCTAAAACTTTTGGCATCTAACATAGGACTCCGAACCAATTCTTCAGCACGGCACAGGAAATCAAGGCAAAAATATTCATATTACATAGAAAAGAAATAATTTACGGAGGGATAGAACAAGTAACAAGTGTGTGATGGTCTTTCAGACTAGACTCGCTGTTACTTACAATGCTCCTTGTAACTTGAATACTGAGAAGAACTAAAGATTATGTAAAACTGCATGATTACTATCATTCGAACTACACTAGCCAGGGTCTATATTACAAGTTCTCATAATTTAAAACAAAGCTAGAGCCAACAGATAGCAGGATGATAAGGTTAAGAGTAAGGTTGCTGCATGAATATTACAATTTTCATTTATAGCGTAGCTAATAAAAGTTAAAAATACACCAGATGAAACAAGTAGTTTCCATAACATCAAATCGGAGATGCAGGCCTTCTCACTTGTCTGATAGATTAAGAAAAGCATGTTAACAATAAAACCGCCTGATGTTAAGATCCATTATTAAGAAAAACAGAAACAAAATTATTGACCACAGTCATAACAATCTAGTAGTAAACTAGTTTTGTCGTCTAAAAGGAGAAAAAGTTACATATATCATTACCAGAAACAAATAGGATCATAAAGTACTTACTGTGGCAGCCTGAGCAGCCTGGAAATTCTGTTCTGATGGGTGTCTCCTTCTTGTGCACAGACCTCATTTAGACTCCCTAACCGCACTTCAAACTTATCATCAAGAAGTACGCTGCTTGCTTGGACATCTCTGCAAGAATAGGTAGGGCAAAGGGAAAAGGAGAGTTGTCACCACGAGGTGCACTAGTAATTCTGACAGAAATAAAAGGTTTTTTTTTTGGGTGGGAA